>PVJI01009017.1:0-67707 GCA_004026765.1 Micronycteris hirsuta
CAGTTGCATCTGGGGGCCTAGAATTGGGTTCAGGAAGTATTACAGGGGACCACTTTTTATAGTTATATGTCTCATAGTATTAGTTGGCCTCCTATACTATATAAGTGTATTACTTTAATAAAATTAAATTCAAAAAATTTTAAAGAGCGAAAGGAAAGTGAGTGTGGGCACTTTGATCCTTCCTGACACAGTGAAAAGCACGGCGCTTGGGTTCTGCCTCCACTGCTTATTCATAAGACCTTTGGTGGTGAATTCGGCTTTTAGGTCTGAGTTTCTTCCTTTGTAAAACGGGGCACTGACCTGTGCAATCACCTGGGGGAGGAACAAGGACAGACTCCAGCTCCCCGCACAGACCAGGTGTTCCCTCCCGCCGCCTTCCCGCACAGGCAGGACCCCAGCCACAGACACCCCCCAGCCACAGACACCCCCCAGCCACAGACAGCCGAACAGTAACCCGGCCCATCTGCTCCTTGGTTTCACTTCCTGCATAAAATGGTCTGGGCTTCGTTTTTCCATAAACCATGAGAATTGTGTGTATTTTTCCATAGTCTCAAGGTCCCTGGGCAGATATTAGCCACGGTTTGGGAATTTCAAGCAGAAAACAGGTTTTTAAAAAAACAATTTTGAAAGTATGAAGAACAGACATCTCTACATTTACATCCACATTTAAAGAGGAAATGTATTTCTTTATGCTTCAATCACGATAAACAGAAAAACTGTAAAAATAGAAACCTGTGACAAAATTCAAAATCACAAGAAGGAGTAGCTCAGTTTTTTAGAGCATCATCCCCATATGCCAATGTTGCGGGTTCAATCCCCAGTCAGGGCACATACAAGAATCAACCAATGAATGCACATCCATGTCGATGTATCTCTCTCTCACACTCTTTCCCCTTTCCTCTTTCTCTCTAAAACCAATAAAAATAATAATAAAAATAATTTTTCAAAAAAGAATAAAATGTAGCTCTTGTGTAGTAAAAATTAGTTACATAGTTTGCACACAACATGAAGCAGTCTTTTCTCTCAGTGGGAAAGGGTGCCGTAAGCGGGGAAGGTGGACACTGGAAAAAGTGAGAACAATACGCTGTGCTGAGTGTGGAGGTGGGGAGGAACACTTGCTTGGATCTGGGTGTGTTCCGGGAAGGCTTCCAGGAGGCAGGCAGCGATGTTAGAGAGAGAACTGTCAGAAGAAGTAGAAGTTGCGGGGTGAGAGGGTGTGGAAGAGGATCTCAGAACAAGGGAAGAGTGGTTCCCATACTTGGCGGCAAGGTGGAACCGCCTGGGGTCTTTAGAAAGCACTGAGGCCTACCTCCCACCCCCATACACCCCGACTTAATTGGTCTGGGGTGTGATGTGGCATCAGGCATTTTCAAATCTCCCCAGGTGATTCTAAAGGGCAGCAAAATTCGAGAACCACTGACCTACACCAGGGCTTCAGGCAAGAACTGGAGAGAGTGAAGAAAAAGGAAAGATTAAGATTTAAGATATAGAATGGACTGGAGTAAGTGATAGTGGGGAGGGAGTGAGGAAAAAAGAAGGTGGTGATTTGAAGCCCAGGTTCCAGACTTGGTTTAATTGAGCGGAACTGGTCCGTTTCCTGAGATGCAGAACACAGCAGAAGAAAGGGGGGAAGAGGGAGAAGACCTGCTGATTAGAGATAATGCATGCTTATTACAGGAGGTTTTGTTCAATAAATGCTGTAGTAGCCCTGGCTGTGGTCAGGCAGCGTGGTCACCGTGGTTGACGTCATCATCCTCCTCACAGACTGAGTAGCTGCTCAAAGCCCTTGTGGTCAGAAGGATTAAAGTAGTGAGGTCGCCCTCTAGTGTTGCCATCTGTATAGTACAGGCACTTAGGCAGCGGAAAGCCCACGTGCTATGCAATCTGATCACAACGCAGCAGGTGAACTGAGCCCAGGTAAGGAGCAGGGGATGGAAGTGGGAGATTAGAGATGAGTAAGAGGACATGGTCTCCCTGTTTTCCTGAGGGGCGTGGAGATTCGAGAGGTGGAGGCGAAAGGGGGGTGAGGGGCACCGTGAATGGGAACAGGGGAGGTTGAGGGGCGTATGGTCTCTTTGCTAATGCTCAGGCCAGGATCTCCCAGGCGAGCCCCCTGATGAGCCCAACTTTAAGGGTCTCCTTTGGACGAGCCGCTGTCCCCAAAAAGTGCTCACACCAGAGGGGAAACCCGAGCAGAGGAAAGGGCTCTGCGTGGGGACGCTGAAAGCCCAAGCTCTGGGAAGAGCTCTGCTGGTGCCGGCCTCGGTGAGTGCCTCATCTGGGCATCAGTGTCCTTACCAGAAGTGGGCATGTGTCGCCCAGGGTTAAGACTGCGTCTGTGTTAATGACCACAGTGGGGGGCAAGGCTGACACTCTCTGCCCTCCAGAGCAGAGACCAGGGCAGCGCTTGTGTTCCCTAGAAGGGCCTGCCAAGTGCCAGTGAAGAACAGACAGCAGTGCCCTGGGAGGCTTCCAGGAGGAGGTGGCATTCCACCTGGGCCCTGCAGAGATGAATAAATTGTGTCTGTGGCAGAACAGCTCACCCTTGGGACATCCTGGGAAAGCTTGTCATCAGAGCAGCCACGCCCTGTGGAAAGGTAAAAAGGGGGGTGCGCTGTGGAGTCAGACCAGGCTTGGACTGTTGGCTCCTCCAAACGTGTGATCTTGGACAAGTTGCCTAACCTTTATGAACGTATATTCCCACCGGAGAAACTGGGATATAATAAATTAACAACATCAGCCCTGGCTGGTGTAGCTCAGTGAATTGAGCATGGGCCTGTGAACCAAAGGGTCGCTGGTTCAATTCCCAGTCAGGGCACATGCCTGGGTTGTGGGCTAGGCCCTCAATTGGGGGTGTGCAAGAGATAACCACACACTGATGTTTCTCTCCCTCTCTTTATCCTTCCCTTCCCATCTCTCTAAAAATAAATAAGTAAAATCTTTAAATATATATATATACATATATTTTTTTTTGATTCACAGCAAACACACGTTTAGCCCTGTGTGCCAGGTACTATTCTAAGCAGTTTGCCTGTACACCTACCATAATCCTCACAACAAGCCTACGAGGTAGTACAATGAGCCGCATATTGCAGACGAGGAAAATGAGACACAAAGAGGCTGTGTAACTTGTTCAGTCACCAGGCACATGGTTGGCACTCAGTAGCCACCGCTGCGGCCACGGTACCGACAGGCACCCGATTGTTCTAGAACAGCTGAGGGCCCCGGCGGTGCTCAGTCTCCTGGGTGGGCCACGGTTAAGGAGCGAATTTCGAGAGATAGAAAGTGACGTTCGCCAGCAAGCATCAAGCATAACGTATGATCGTTTGTGATCACATCACGATACCCTGTGGTCCCTGGGATTTCCCATAAAGGGACTTAGTGGGCAAGGAAGGGCAAGGGCAAGAACTAGCTTCTTGCCACCAGCCCATGAGTACCACAGTGCCAAAACACAGCTAGGTTTTAAAGAAAAAAGACATTCCCTCTCCCAGCTTCCATGCAGCTAAGGGCAGTCACGTGGCCTCGTCTGGCCAAGCAGATGTAAGGGATACCTGCTGGGAGGGTCCTGGGAGAGACGGTCCACCCAGACAGAAGGGAGAGGCCTGGACGGAGAGTCCTCTTCCTCCCGCCCGCTCCCTGTCTGGGACGGGAGTGCTGCCGTGTAAGAACATGGTATTTGGAGCTGTTACAGCCATGAGGTGAAAGGCCATGAGAAAAATCAAAATTCTCATAGAAATTTTGATATTGTTGAACTGTTCAGCATGGAATCGCCTATCTCCAGACTTCCTCTTATATGAGAAAAAAAAAGCACCTATTTGTTTAAGTCACTGTTTCTTACAGCAAAAAAGCATCCCTAATATTACATCCAAATTGTTTCAGTATGGTCACTCACTTATCCAATCGTTCATTTATTTCATCAGCAAATACCACCGAGCATATACTGCGAGCCAGTCATGCTGGAGGGGCTGTGGCCACAATCGAGACATGCCTGATTGCCGGCCTCGGGGTTCCTGAGCTTGGAGGGGAACACGCACTGAACGAGTATGACAGATCAGTGGGGGAGCGAGGAGGAAAGGGCAGGGACGCTGTTGGAGTATAGAACAAAGGTAGTGAACCTGGGCAAGCATCAAAAAAGTTCTTGAAGGCTAGTGTAGTATTATTCAGCATTAAGTGCTACCATGGAGAGACTTAAAATACAGTGCCTCAAATAAGAGAGAAGGTCTGCTCTGTCTTGTTTGGTTTTTCCTTTTCACAGAACAGCCCTGGGCTCTGCCATCTGCAACAGGCGGCTCCTTTCTGTGGATGAAAGATAGCAGCTCCCCCCAGTGGGGGGCGGGGTGAACGTGAAGGGCAATCCACTCCCTCGTTAAGGATGAGAACTTGAAAATACACAAATTTCTGCCCGCATCCCATTGGCCATATCTTAATTGTGTGACCACATCTAACTTGGAAAGTGGGGTGGGGGGGGCTTGGAAATGCGTGTTTAGCTAGGCAACCAGGTGGCAGCTAACACTCAGGGACGTTTTATTGCTAAAAGAAAGAAGCGAAAGTGGTCCTGAGGGGCAGTGAGCAGTCACATCTGGTAAAGGACTGAGCTACTTTCCTCTTAACCCTGAGACCAATGGGGAGTCATTGAAGGGTTTTAAGCAGGAAGTGCACGGTCACGTTTGTGTTTTCAAAAGATCCCTGTGTAAGCCCTGGCCCAGTAACTCAGTTGGTTAGAGCGTCGTCCCAATACAAGGTTGCAGGGTCCATCTCCAGTCAGGGCACGTACAAGAATCAACCAATGAATGCATGAATAAGTGGGACAACAAATGGATGTTCTCTCCATCTATCTATCTATCTATCTCTCACCTCCCCCTCCCTCTCTAACTCTCTCTCTCAAATCAATACATTAAAAAAAGTTTAAAGAAAAGATGGCCGGGGCAGAGCTGGAGGACGGGAGGAGGCGCCCAGATAACGCAGAAGAGGGCGGAGGCCATTGCCGGAAACCTGGCGTGACGGTGACCTGAACTCAGTGGACGTGGACGTGGACCAAAGGAACTACAGATCCAGGCACATGTTTTGGCTCAGTGGAGATTTTTTTATAACAAGGTATAATAAGGACTAGATGGGATTCCAGTATGAGCTGAAAGCACGGAACACCTTTATTCAACCCCATTTCCATTGATCAGGGGTCTTCCGAATCCCCCAGCTTCTAGGTCATTTTAGTGGAACTAAACCTGAGTGACCCAAGATGGCACTGTAGGGCCAGTGAGCTCTGCCTTCCAGCAGAGGCAGGCCTGTGATGAGGTCGGGCTCGGCTTCCCGACCATGAAGTGGGCGGGGAAAAATATACTTGGCAAATGATTTCAGGTGGGCCGCCCCGCCAGGGTCGCGATCAGTGGTCAAAAGGCCACGTGGCCCAACGAGCACATGCTGGAGTGTCCTCAAGGAGGTGGCACTGAGGGGGCCTTGAAGGACAAGCACAGTGACAAAGTCCCAGAAAGGACATCCAAAGCTCTCCCATCACCCCACACTCTCCCTTTTCAGCTTCAACTCTGGAGCAAAAGATGGATATTCTGATCGTTTTAACACAGAAACTTAGCTTTGGTTTTTTCTACTTTTATGTGCCACCCTTGAAGGATAGAATGACAATATATGTATTTTTTTACTTCCTAGGAAGGTCTAATGATTAAAGGTGTCTGAGCCCATGAGGAAAGCAGAATGGCTTTTTAGAGCTGGTGTTCTGGCCTTATCAAAGGCACCGTGGAAAAGCATGAAGGATGGTGGGGTTTGGAGGAACAGGCTGTGCTTTTCTAGAAGCAGGACTTCCTTGAGGAGTTGGGGGGCAGGGAGAGAACTGACTGTGCGGCCGGAGAAGTGAGTATTCAGTCCCTCTCCCTGGCAGGGCCTGGGAGGCCTGACCGTGATGGGGAGGGGTGCTCTGTGAAGACGGACCTCTGGGGGCCTATCCCCAGCTACGCCCCCCGTCCCAGGTCCCAGGCATGTCTCAGAAACAACAGCCCCCTGACCTCAAGGACTCTGCAAAAGCAGGAAGGAGAGGCACCAGCACAGTGACCTGTGTGGATTAATGACCAGCAAAGGCCCACCCCAGATGCCTTGCCACTGGACAGCCCGGGTTGGATTTCCCTGCAGCTCAACAAGCTGGGGACCAGAAGTCGAGACTAAGTAGACTTTTGGAGAACAAGGAAATGGGAACTTTCTTGCAACCCTGAGTTTGTGAACTGAGATTTGTACTTGCTGTGTCTCCTGTCTCTTTCCTGCAGGGCCCCTGGGCCCCTGCCAGCCTAGTCCAATGCTTCCGTCGGGATCATTCCCGCGGCACCCCCTCCATTACTTCCAGGAGCCATTTGAGGGGCAGCGCCATCACTCCCCAAAACCCCAAAGGCCTCTCCCTCCCTCCTCTGAAACCTGAAGCTCACGGTGAATTCTCTCTGCTGTGCTGGGACTTGACCCCCAACTTGTCCAGGAGCTTCATGAAGGTAGAGATGTGACCTTTTCTCCTAACTCTGCGCTGACCATTGGAACACCTGCCCAGTCAACAGACCTGCTGCAGGCCCGGGGCTTGACTAACCCTATACCAACCCCCTTTTCTCCCTCATCCACGCCACAGAGCTTGTTGCCACATCTGCCAATGCCCTAGGCAGACACCAAGTCCCTCTGTCTGCACCCCAGCTGCTCTGGAATGACCCCAGTCATCCAATCAGCAAGGAGGTGCTGCGGTGCCTCCTCCTAGGACAAGCCTCACCTGCTTCCTCCTCTGCCTGCCATACATGGGCAGATTCTGCTGGAGCCCGATGTTGAGAAATGAACTCGTTCTGTGTTAAGAGCTCCTAAGCTCTGTGTACACCAGGACCACAGCAGATGTAAACACTGGCGGCCTCTCCTTCCCAGCTAGATAAACTTCAGGCTTTCAGGGCGAGACACCTCCCCAGCACACTCGCAGTGTTTAAAGAAGGTGTCAGCTGCAGCCTTTGCTCTGGGCAGACGCCAGTTCTCCCCAGCCGCTGAAGTCCCAGATTCTGGGCCACTGATGCTCAGGCCAGCGGGGGATCAATCCTCTAGCTTACGGACAAAGAGGGGCTATCCACAAGGAATAAATCCTGGAATGCTACGGGGACCCCAGTGTCTTCCAAAAGCCCTCCCTCCATCCTATGCAGACATGTGCCCTCAGTTTAGCTTTAGGTCCTGTGAAAGTAAGAATGCTACTCCCTTCACCCCTGACAGGGTGGTATTTTAAACTTTACTCATCATCTGTTATTCATTTATACACCTGACGCTTATTGAGCATCTACTGTGTGCCAATACGCCAGGCATTACACTGCTCCGCCCAGAGTTGCCTAAATCCCATCATTAGAGCTAGTCTAAGGCTTTCATATCTATATGTGTTAGATGTAAGTAGATACATAGATATATGATATATTTATACGATTTCCTATCCCTCATCTCTGAGTCATCGTTTAAATTTTATTCATTTTCAATCAACCAGTGTTTCTAGGGCACTTGTGACGCGCTGGCAACACTAATAGACACAGGACAGGAACAGGACACAGTCCAGGCCCTGAGGAGCAGCCCCCCACCCTGCTGCAGGGAGGTGGTTTTGATGGGTCCCAGGAGAGAGGAGGCGGACAGACAGCAAAGGCTGGGAGGACAGAGAGGAGCGTAGAAACGGGGTCCCACCTCACTGACGATGGGACCCGGCCAGCCCTCCGTTCCCAGCGCTCCCTCTCCTCTTCTCCAGTGGGGAACTAAACTGGGGCTCCTGGATCCTTGCATTTCATGGACCAATAAAATATCAAAATCCGAACAGAGGGAACCCGTATGGGGAAACCTACCAGAGGGAAAACTAACTTTTTATTCCACTGAGTTAGTAATTTTAGAGAAAAAAGAAAACCAATCTAACTACCTTCTGCCATCACCATCCTTTCATGAAAGAAAAGGCATTTTGACCCAAAAAGCAGAAAGGGTATAGTCTCAGAATGAAGACTGGGCCTTCCAAATGGATTCATTTAGCTGAATAAAAAGCTCACTGCGTCGTCCTTGTCCTCACTTTGCCCAGTCGGAGTGAACTATGTGGCGACTGGGTGACGCACAGAGCTTTCCGGCACTCAGGCCCACGATGCTGGGTGGGAGTCACTGCGGTCGTGACCAAGGGGCCCGAGCCCAGCAGGCCCTCTCTCTGACACTGGTGAAGAAGCACCCGGTCCTCAACGCTTCCTGGAGTCCCCTGTTCTCTCCATCTACCGCCCTCATCCCTGTAGCTACTCCTACCTTCTCCTCCAAACTCCCTGAAAAAACAATTCCTCTCTCAACTCCACTCTTCAGGCCTCCAGCCCGGGAGCCACGAAAGCACAGACCAGTGAGGAGCACTGGTGAGCTCACTCCCCGTACACCGGGAGGCTGCCCTTCAGCCGCGGCTGACACTGACCTGGGCTTCCCAGACTCTGCAGCATGCTGGGAGCGCTCTAAGCGGACCGTGTTCAGCTCTTGCCTCATTCAGCCATTGTCTCAGCTGCAAAGAGCTGGCTTATATAAGCCCACACCCCTTCCTGGGGCAGCCTACACCCAGTGATCGATGTGAAGTGTAAAGACTGGCCCCCTTTGCCCAACGCAGGGCAGCTCTAAAGGCCCATTCGAGCCCAGGCAATCCGTGGGGTTGTCCGAGGCTGCTGTCTCCCACATGGCAGCTCAGCTTCCTCCTCCACCCACTGCTGCTTCTTCCTCCCTTCCCCAGGTGTGGGTCCCTGATAAACACCCTGGACTCTAAACTCTGAATCAATGTCACTTCCTAGAGTTTCCCAACCTGCGTGTCATCAGCTCAGCCAATTCCAGAGAGAACCAACGGCCAATCTTTCCTGCTCCACCTGTAGTGGCGGGGACGTCTCCCACACAAACCCCAACGAGCAAACCGGAGTCTTCATGTGCCCAGAGAAGCTAAAGGAATTCAAATATTTTTTTCTTTTCACAAATACTAGCCTTCAAGGCCATTGCAAAGTGACGGACTCAGCAGGTCAACCCTGAGCAGCAAGGCTGATCATAACCCCTTAGTCCGGGGCAACCCCCACCCTCTCCTTCCATGAAGCTACAAGCACATGTTTGGAAAGCTGAAAGAGCACATGGCTTCAGGAGGGAATCCAAATCTTAGGTTTAACAGCTCCAAAATAGAACCCCCATTACACATGCAATGGCAGTGGCAGGATGACGGGGGTGGGGGAAGGATGGGGAATTTGCCCTATTTGGACGTCTGTGACTGATGATACTCTCTCCACCGTCCCAGCCCTGGGCTGTGCTTGCACCTGAAGCGCAACAAATTCCGCTGCCTGGGCCCAGGACGCACAACAGCAAAAAGAGAAGGTTGCCTTGTGCTTACATCCTGTTCTACACAATCTGCCTCTGAACCCCGGCCAGCAGAGCAGGAGACAGAAACAAGCCCCAAAGTCGAGTGGATGCTGCTGCCGTCACCAAAAGAGATCAAAGGCAGAGGCCCTTCAGCAAAGCGCAGACACCCAAACACAGGCTGGTGGCTCGCTCCGCAGAGGCAGCAGGCCCCTGCCCCGTGGTCTGGCCAGGCCTGGAGCCGGCTAAGCCCACGCGGACTCTAGGCCAGCAGGAGTCCCACGAGCCCCACAGTATACCCCCGACGGGAGGGGTCAGGGGCCAGGAAGCAGACCCTCCCCAAGGCACCAACCACAGGCTTAGCACAGTGAGGCCACCCGTGCTGGTGAAGAGAGCCCTCCTCTGCTTCTACGAGGGACACACTCTGCCCGCCTTCAGGTTTCACACACACAGGTGTGCACAGCCACACACGTACAGTCAATCAATCACTCAGGAACAGTACTGCAGCTTCACGCAGTGACCGACACACGCACACAGTCAGTGACCAAGGGCAGATTTCTGTGGGTTTGCCCCTGGGGAGCAACTCCGTCCTGGGAGCAGCTCCGTCCAGCCTTCCTGGGGCTCACAGAAGAAGCAGCGAGTCCTGTCCTCGTCCTGGGAGAGTGGCCCTCAAAGTGAGGCCCCCAGACCAGCACCGTCAGCATCACGTAAGAACTAGTCAGAAGTGCTTGGAGTTCCGTCTTCTCTGCAGAGCCCCCAGCTCTCCGGGAGCCTCCTGTGGGCCAGCCCCTGTGCTAACCAGACTTTGCACACATCATCTCATTTAAAACTCACAAGTACAGAAAGCCTTCATTTATTATGGTCAATACCTGCTGCAACTTTAAGCAAAACAACGTATAATAAAACCAACTTTACCCTAAGCTAATTGATATAAAGAGTTAAGCTCCTACAACGTCTCATCAATGTTATAATGAAACATTATTCAAGGACCTTCTTTATACCAAGGGACGGACACATTTTTTTTTTCCTTTTTATTTTCAGGTAGGAAAGCCAAAGTTCAATGTCTGGTGTCAGTGAAACCGACTCACACCCAGTCTGGCTCCCAAATACATGCTCCTAATCATTTTCGAGATGTAACTCCGGGCCCGGGATGAATATAAACACCCCACCAAGGCCTGTGCCTGCCATGCCAGCCCCCACTGCTGCCGCCTGTTTCCCCTAGGTCTCTCCCTGCCTGGCAACCGGTCCTAAATCTTTCCTCAAGAAACAAGGCTGGGCCATCCAAGCAGGGGTGGGACGAGGGGCGGGAGCCAAAGCCCCAACTCATGAGCAGGCACCACCTCTGCCAAGGCCCTCACTGGCCGGCACAGGAGAGCAGCAGGGAATGCAGCCGCTCCGAGAGCTGGCAGCCCGGCCCGCACCCCAAAGCCCAGGGAGAAAGCCGGCTGTGCAGCTGACCAGCGGGACCCGAAGGCTGCTGCTGTGTGCTCGCCTGGTCCTGAGCGGGTCCTGAGCGGGTCCTGAGCGGGTCCTGAGTAGTACTAGGAGGGACCTCGGTTTGAGTCCTGACGTGTCACTGACTTGCTGAGTGACCTGGGCTGGTCATATCCCTCCTTGGAATCTGTTTTCCATTTCTGCAGTGAAGAGATTGACTCACAGTTAACAAGGATACCTCTTGCTTTGAAACCAGATCTTGGATTCTAGATTTCCGTGTGACATTGGGGAAGTCTGGCGGGACAGGGGAATCTGAAATGTCAATGGCTCTGGAACCCACTCTCTGCTCAGCCAGACTCATCTCTGTTTGAGACTTGGGAGTGGCCCCTGGTTTCCCTGACGTGCCTGGCTTTGCACCTGCTCCTCTCTCCCCCGTACACTCACGCCGCAGAGGAGTTCTCTCCTATAGCACATCCAGGCAGAGCAGCAGGGTCCAGAGGAGCTGAGGAGCCGGACCCTTGTCCCAGACCCAGAGGCAGCCATGGGAACCTGTGCCGATATCAACATCTCATCCGACCTTGAGCGCAACACCACGGGCATCACGACCTTCTCCATGCCCGGCTGGCAGCTGGCACTGTGGGCTGCAGCCTACCTGATCCTTGTGCTGGTGGCCGTGACGGGCAACGCAACGGTCATCTGGATCATCCTGGCGCATCAGAGGATGCGCACCGTCACCAACTACTTCATTGTCAACCTGGCCGTGGCCGACCTCTGCATGGCTGCCTTCAACGCCGTCTTCAACTTCGTCTACGCCAGCCACAACATCTGGTACTTCGGCCGCGCCTTCTGCTATTTCCAGAACCTCTTCCCTGTCACGGCCATGTTCGTCAGCATCTACTCCATGACCGCCATCGCCACAGACAGGTAGGAGGCAGTGGGGGTTGGGAGAAGCTGGTGGGAGCAGGCTCACTTTGCTGGGGCTCAGACAGGGCTGGCGACTTGCCCAAAGTTTCGCTGCAAGTTAAGTGTGGATCCCAGTGAACTGCCTCCCAGTCTGACCACGATGCCAGACTATGCATCTGGAAGGCAGAGGATGATGGGACTGGAGCAGGTCAGACACAGAAAGAACTTACGCCAGATGGTTGTTCAAGGCGGTGGGGCAAGAGTGGCAGTATTTTAGGAACTTTTTGAAATGTTCTTTCCTGTGGTTGATCTTTACTATGAGGTCTTTCTTTTACTACAAGGAACTAGCTTCCATGGTTTTTCTATCCCTAGATAGATTACATGAGGGGAAAATTTAATATCGCATGCAGTTACATGTAATTACATGAGGCCAGTCATTTTCCCGAGGCTGCTCTCAGGGCTGCAGGTGTGACGTCAGAGAGTGGGTCGGGACAGGTGGAGGGGTGATTGGTAAGCAAATAGGGAATCCTGTTTTAAAAGTTTTGGGTTTTTTTTGTCCTTACCTGAGGACATTTTCCCACTGCTTTTAGAGAGAGAGGAAGGGAGAGGGGGGAGAAGGGAAAGCCCGATATGAGAGAGAAACATCAGCTGGTTGCCCCCTCATACGCTCCCCAACCAGGGTGTGCGCCTCAGCCCAGGATCGAACCCGAGACCTTTCCGTCTACGGGACCAGACGACGCTCCAACCAACTGAGCCACAGCGGCCAGGGCCTGAGTCCTTTCAAAGCTGGTTGGGGCAGGCAGGTCCCCGTGTGAATGTGGAGTGTGGCTGAGACAGACAGCAAGCAAAAAGAAACAGAGGGAAAACACCAGGCATGTGTGGGCGGCAGGGCGGAGCCTGGGGCCCTCAGACAGACCCCTCATCAGGACGGTTCCATGAGGCTCCTGGTCCCCCATCCGCCCCAGCAGCCCCTCGCCCACAGCAGCTCACTTCTCTGCTCTTGGCTGTTTTATTCATAGAGTTTCCCTGAAGATTTCATTTGAGAATTTTATTTCTACTAATTAAAAACTAAAAGAGCCATGGCCGGGTGGCTCCGTTGGTTGAACATTGTCCCATACACCAAAAGGTTGCAGGCTGGATCCCCAGTCAGGGCGCACACCTGGGCTGCGGGTTTGGTCCCCAGTCGGGCACGTACGGGAGGCAACAGGTCGATGCTTCTCTCTCACATCGATGTTTCTCTCTCTCTCTCTCCCTCTCTCTCTTTCTCTCTCTCTCTCTCCCTCTCTCTCTTTCTCTCTCTCTCTCTCTTTCTCCCTCTCTCTCTCACACACACAAATGAATAAACATATCCACAGGTGAGGATTAAAAATAATAATAATAATAATTTTTAAATAATAAAAAAATAAAAACAAAAAGAAAGTTTAAAAGCCATTTATCTGGGCCAACCTTCTAATTCTGCACCCAGGGAAACTGAGGCTGGAGAGATGGTCAGGACCCCCTGAAGTCAGCCAGTATAAGGCAAGGGTAGGGCCGGGTGCCCAGAACCCAGACACACCACCCCCTCCATCACCACAAAGAACACCTTAACACCCCCCGATATATCTCGAAGTCCCACTAAGATTTTCTTTTCCTTAACAAGTACTTGAGTGCGTCCTCGGCTTCAAGCACTGCAGAATGCACACCAATGGGAAAAACTGTCCCAGAATCATAACCTCAGGAAAACTTCCATTTTAAAGGGGGCAGGGGATGTGGGAACAGAATGTAGAGGGCAGGGAGGGAGCCAGGAGACGGGGGGGCGGGGGGGGCTGCTGAATAGTGATCCAGGTGAGAGAGGACGTCAGCTCAGGTCAGGTGGTAAGAGTGCAGACTTGTCCATTTATTTCTTCACTCATTCACATGTTCATGCCCACCTGCACAGACACTGTTCTGGGCACCGCGGGGAAAAAACAGATAAAGATGCCTGCGCTGGTGAGAATTTAAATAACAAACACAGGAATAAATATATCTATTGTATGTTGAAATCACAAGGGCTATGGGAAAGTACTAGGAAGGGGGAGGGGTAGAGGCGCTCGGGTGTGTGTGTTGGGGTGGGGAGCAGGCTGTGGTGTTACACAAGGTGTCAGAATTGGCCTTATTTTGAGCGTGGGATTTGAGCAGACAGGAAGGAGGCGAGAGGGTGAGCCCCCTGCACTCTGGGGAAGGAATATTCCAGGCAGAAGGCAGCAGCAACGGCCTGTGGCAGGAGCAGGCCTGGTGTGTGTGAGGAGCAGCAAGGAGGGAGTCCTCACCCGGGCGGGGTGGAAATGCTCCCGGCGCGGAGTCGGCTGCCCACTGCACGCCCCAGACCTCAAGACATGAACTTCCCCGCTCAGGGCAAGGGCTAAATAAAATGTGAGGCCTTCTGTCCTGGCCTTGTCTCAAGGTTCAGATTAATCCCAGGGAGACGCAGGGGTCATCCTGGACCAAAGCTATTTCTGATAAATGTAAAGGAAATAAATAGATAGGAATAATTGCACTCAAGTCCTGAGCCCCAGCTGCCTGCAGGCACTTCTCAAGCATCTTATTCTCTGTGCACGACAACCCTAAGGGCACAAATTGCTGTCATCCCACCTCACAGAGGACGAAACAAAAACGGAACCCAAAGAGCTTAGGTCCTTTGCTTAAGAGCCTATTTCTGGGAAGCAGCGGAGTCAGGATGCAAATCCAGACCAGCCCGAATCCCAAGTCTCAGGCCGGCTCCTCTACAAACAGAAGAAAAAAGCCCTCCTTTCCCTTCCCACCTTCCAGAACAGGAAGGACGCCCCAGCCCACAGGCTGGCCCTCTGGTCTCCCGCATCATCTAGGGGATGTAGGGTGCTGAAGAACCTGGAGGAACATGGCCTACTTCTCTTGTCCCGCTAGGGTGCTCGGCCCGGGGCCAGGCTGGGGAGGGGTAGAGTTGGCCCGGGGCCAGGCCACAGTCCAGGGGAAAGGTCAGTGCCCCAGCACGCGGGTGGACGGGTCAACAATCATGTAGTCCCGACCTGCACCACCTGTGACCATGGGCAGCAATGTGAGGGGTCATGAATTTGGAGGGGGATCACAGTCCCAAATGCAGGCAGCACACCACGGCTCGCGGGGACTCCAGCCGGACCTGGCACTGCTACCAGAGCTGTCACAGACACTTCTGTTGTGCAGAAATTTGCAAAGCGTCACCTCCACTCATCACTACTTCAACATTTCCAGTGTCCAGACCTGCTGCTAGATCTTGCTGTTGAGTGGGTTGACAGAGAAGTGGATATATTACTATGTTCCAAATTTATTTTCTATTTTCACGATGGTATTTCAGTATAACTGGTTGTCTTTGTAATCCTGTGTACTATGCCCGCAGCCAGGGAGCAGCAGGGCGGCCCCACAGCCAGAGTGAGCCGGGTGGGGAGCAGTGCCACAGGAGGTGTACAGAGGCCATTGAACCCCGCATTAAAGGTCGGGCCCTGCACTGTCGGCTCAGGTAGCCATAGCCATATGAGGTCTGTCCGGAAAAAGTCCAGCCTTTCTTTTTTGTTTTTTTTTTTTAAATTTCATTTCAGTTTTTTAGAGGGGAAGGGAGAGAGAAAGAGAGGGAGAGAAACATCAGTATATGGTTGCCTCTCGTGCGCCCTCTACTAGGGACCTGGCCCGCAACCCAGGCATGTGCCCTGACTGGGAATCGAACCAGTGATACCTTGCTTCACAGGCCAGCACTCAATCCACTGAGCCACACCAGCCAGGGCAAGTCCAGCCATCCTTAATACAAGAAATGGTTTGTGTGACATCAATGTAGCCTGCCAGCCAAGGAGAGTAGACTGGAATGTGCATGTGTGAACAACAATGACTTCACTGCACTAGTCAGTGGGGGAGGTAGATGCTCTTGAGTGAGCATGTGCCCTGTGTGGCCATTGCATTCAAAATGCCTGAGCAAGTAGAGCAAAGAATCTGCATCAAATGTTGCGTTAAGCTTGAACATTCTCTGCAGAAACTATTTGGATGAGTCAGAAGGCCACAGCTATGGGCAGCTGGGCATTGGCAGCTTCATCACAACAACATGCCTGCTCATGAGTCACATCTGACGCAGAGTTTTTTGGGGAAATGTCAAATCACCCAGGTGACTCAGCCCCCCTACAGCCCAGATTTGGTGCCCTGTGACTTCTGGCTTTCCCCAATCACCTTTGAAAGGAAAGAGATTTCAGACCATCAGTGACATTCAGGAAAATACAATAGGGCAGCTGGGAGACTGGGAGAACTGTGTGAGCTCCCAAGGTGCCGATTTTGAAAAGAGGACTGAGGTGTCACTGTCCTATGTACAATGTTTCTTGTATCTTGTATCTTCATCAATAAATGTCCCAATTTTTCATAGCACATGGCTGGATACTTTCTGAACAGACCTCATATATGCCTAAGTTCTAATTAATTAAAATTAAAATTTTGGTTCCTCGGTCACCTTGGTCATGTGTGTGGTTAGTGGCTGTTGAACAGGACAGTGCGTATGCGGAGTATTCTGACCACTGCAGAAAGCCGGTGGGCAGCGCTGCTTCAGGCTTGGTCCGGGAGACTGCTGGGCTCTGCTGACGTTTCTGAACAGAAGAGGGACTGGTGTAGGGCTGAGGGGCTTGTCAGGGCTGAGCTTCAGACAAATGTCCAGAGGTGGACTTCCGGTGTGGCCATACCACTCTCTTGTGGCCATCTGAGAGCAAGTCCATACTCAGAGGGAGGTGGTGTAGTGGGGGTCTCGTGGGGTTCAGGCCACTTCACTAGGGTGCCATGTGGCTGTGGGATGTCACCGGCCCAGCTGGCTCTCTGCAGGTCACCAGCAGAAGTGTGGGGAACGGGGCTAGAAGGTGTGGGCCTGGAGTGGGGGAGAGAGTGGGGGAGAGGGAGGTCAGACAGGAAGGCACCCACTGCTCATACCGCTCTTTGCTCACAGGTATATGGCCATCGTCCACCCCTTCCAGCCACGGCTGTCAGCCCCTGGCACCAGAGCGGTCATTGCTGGCATCTGGCTGGTGGCCCTGGCCCTCGCCTTCCCACAGTGCTTCTACTCTACCATCATCATGGACCAGGGAGCCACTAAGTGCGTAGTGGCCTGGCCGGAAGACAACGGTGGCAAGATACTCCTTCTGTAAGGCTGGGAAGGGGGTGGGGGAAGAATGGCGTGTGTGTGCACATGCATATACCCAATAATGCACGTGCATGTGTGTGCAGGGCACACACATGTGTCTGTGAGTATACTCAGGATTATGTGAATACACATACATGCTAAAAGTGACATCACTTACTAAGCATCAGGTGTGCTCTAAGCACATTACATATATCAACTCATTTATTTCCCCTAACATTGAGGTATATATTATTATTATTCCCATTTTTCAGATGAGGAAACTGAGGCACTAAAAAACTAAGTAATGCGCCCAAGACCACACACATAGTAAAGGCTAAAACAAGGAGTTAAATATAAGCCCAATCTGCCCAATCTGCTCCCCGCTCCGCCACTGAAATCAGGATGTGTGCGTTCTGAAACGAGGACAGATGCTTGCACATGAGCGTATGATGCCACCTGTGCAGGCACACCACACCCACTCATGTCTGTGAGTGTGTGTGAGTATGCAGGTATGGACATGTGTGTGCCCACAGGTTCGTGTTCAGGAATATGTGTGTAGGTGTGTGTTTTGCACTGTGAACGCTCAGGCCACAAGGTCAGGGTATTCAGGCAGAAAGACAGGGCAGGTGACAGAGCCTGGGATGTTTTCGGGAGCATGCCTGGCGCCTGCCATGTGCTGATGTAGGCGCCAAGGGATCTGGGGTGGGCATGGGGTAAAAGAACTTAGCATGGCCCAGCCACTGTGTGACCTTTCCCTTTCTGGGCTCCATTTGCCTGGTTCTCATGGCGTGGCTTCCTGATCCCCAAGCAGGGCATGGCTGGTTAGTAGAGGACGAAGAATGGGTTGAGGTGGTGTCGTCACAGCTGAGGAAGCGAACCCTGCTCAGTTCCTGCTGGCTAGAAGACCCTTCGTGGTCACTTAGCCTCTCTGGCCCTTTGGCTCCTTGTCTCTCAAATGGGGCTTATTACAAAAGAACCTTGCTCAAGGGTTGTTGTGAGCACATATGAGAAAACATACATGAAGCCCTCAGCACCCTGCCTATCACAGACCCCGCGAGCCAGTATGTGGCAGTTTAAATAGGGGACATGAAAACAAACTTGAAGGTGGCAGATTTAGTCCAACAAGGACCCAGCTGCCCCAAACATGAGGATGTGCAGGCTCTGAGATGCGGGGGGGGAGGGGGCGGCTGCCTGGTCACCACTGCAACGCAGCCCCCATTTCCACCTCCTTTAACATCCCTCCCCCACCACCACCCCTACCTGGTCTCCATCTGTCCTGAGGGAAGAGCGGCTCTGTGCCTTCAGTATTGGGGAAGGCGCCGTTCCTTTGAGAAGCCTGTTCCTGGCAATTGTTGAGTTTCTAGGGCAGGACCTGCTCGGGTCTCGCCCTTACCCTGTACCCCACCTTTTCAAGAGGACTCACTGCTCCACAGCGGTGTCAGGTAGGGAAGCATCCGGTTTCTGGCTCAGGGAGGGATGGAGAGCCGAATGTTCCGTGACTGGCCACTGGGAGGCAGCATTGCTCCACCTTAATACAGGCCTGCTCATCCTCCTGAGTTGGGGACCAGTAAGAGCTTCGGGTACAGAGCACCAGCTCTCTGGGGATGGCTGGGAACCACATATACACACACATGATTCTGAAAGAAAATATTCCGAATTGTTAATAGTGCTGGGGGTGGATAAGGAATTTTACTTCCTCCTTTGTACTTCATGGCATTTTAAATTTTAAACAAATGTATTACTTGGTTGACTCTTTCGTCCCTTTTTATATCTTTTTTTTGGTACTTGTCTATCACTTGGACGGACGCAGGGCTAACAATGGTGTCCCTTTCAAAGCAGGGAGAGCCCTATTTGGGCACGTGAGCTAGCTAATGTTGCCTTTGTTTATTTTCTTTAAATCAAACTAAGCCGCCGGGAGCGACTCCTGGGCGGCTCAGGGGCGCCCGCGGGGTCCGGGGGACTGAGGAAATCGACCCCCGGACCGCCGGTGCCCAGGTCCTCCGCTCTCCCTCCAGATACCATCTCGCAGTGATCGCCCTCATCTACTTCCTGCCTCTCGTGGTGATGTTCGTCGCCTACAGCGTCATCGGCTTCACGCTCTGGAGACGCCCGGTCCCTGGGTACTACGCGCACGGCGCCAATTCGCGTTACCTGCAGGCCAAGAAAAAGGTGGGCACCCGGGACGCAGGGGGCGGGGCCGGGGCGGGGCCGGAGGCCTAGCCCCGCCTCCGGCGCCGTTGTTCCAGGCTCAAGGCCAGCCCTCAAGGGGGCGCCTCAGGGCGCAGAATCGTCTCTTAACTTGCCTGGGTCCCAGGTTCCTGGCCAGAGCCTGAATCTGCTCTCAGGCAGGTCTACTTGCTCTTGGTCTTTGGTCAAATACAAAGTTAATGGAACGTCCCAGAATATTATGAAAATCGTGGAATCCTAAAGCCCCACAGAATTTCAAATACCTCCAAGAGCCTCAGAATGACAGAATCTTAAAATCTTAGCCTGTTTGAGTAATCAGAATGCTGAATTTAAGAAGTCCCACAGAACTACAGGAGGTTCCTTGATAGAATCACAGGAGAAAGCTCAAACGCTGGAACTGCAGAACTCAGAGATTATAGAGACTCGATCATCTGTCTTGAATTTCCAAAAGAAGTGCCAGTGTCCCCCCTCCTCCCTGCCATTCAGGGCCCCCAAGGATCCCGATACAGTGTTCGAAGCTTATCTTTTTTTTTTTAAAAGATTTTATTTTTATTTATTTTTAGAGAGAGGGGAGGGGAGGGAGAGAGGGAGAGAAACAGCAATGTACGGTTGCCTCTCACATGGCCCTCACTGGGGACCCGGCCCGCAACCCAGGCATGTGCCCCAACTGGGAATCGAACCGGGACCCTCTAGTTCCCAGTCCACGCTCAATCCACTGAGCTACACCAGCCAGGGCTCGAAGCTTATCTTTGACTTGCCCTATTAGATGAGCAGGAGAGGCAATGGGTTAATCATATGTATCAGGTCCAAGTCTCAACTTCTCATCTACTATTCAGAATTTTTCAGGGCAATTCAGGGAGGTAGTTGGATATAGAACACCATTTCATGGTCCCTTATGGAGAGCTGGTCTCCATTTGCCAGCCCTGGCTTGTCTCCCATCCCTCATGGTGACTGTGCGGTGCTCTAGTGTACCTGCTGAAATCAACCAAGACGAGGGAAATGTCAGCTGGGCCCTGGACAGAGGCTGGGGTCCCAGGTTGGAGCTTCACTACCTATGGATGGAAGGGCTGTGGCAGACACAGATGGCAGAAACCCACAGCTGGCATACGGGCTCCCCAGAGGAGGGGTTAGGAGAGGGTGCTCATCCACAAGAGATCCAGGATTTGTTTTAGAGGAAGTGGCCACTGGGTTAGGCTTTGAGGACTGAGGACTTCCAAGGAAGGACAGCAGTGTGGGCAGAGGGACCAGGCTGAGCAAAAACGCCAGCATGGAGGGCTCAGTAGAGTCCCGGAGACTGAGGCCATAATGACAGACAGGACCTGCTTGTTGAGGACTTCCCAGACTGGCAAGAGGGGCCCCTGCCCCTGCCCCTGCCCCGGGCGGGTTGGGGCTTGGGGCCTCCAGGCTGAGAAGTGACCTGAGCCTCTTCCGGACCAGTTTGTGAAGACCATGGTGCTGGTGGTGGCGACGTTTGCTGTCTGCTGGCTGCCCTACCACCTCTACTTCATCCTGGGCAACTTCCAGGAGGACATCTACTGCCACAAGTTCATTCAGCAGGTCTATCTGGCGCTCTTCTGGCTGGCCATGAGCTCCACTATGTATAATCCCATCATTTATTGCTGCCTCAACCACAGGTGAGCCCTCGCCCCAGCCCCTCCTCAGCTCTCAGGGCCCCAAGGCCTGGCCCCACCTGGACCCCCCTGTGCATTTGAACTTGCACCCTTGTGCCTCCCACCCTCACGGAGCCATCCTTACAGTGAGCCCCCAGCGCAATCCTCCCACTGGTGTGAGCCCCCACCCCCTGCCCAAAGTTTTGCCCCGTTGCTCTTACCGTTTGTCTGCCCCTGCTCTGTCTTCTGGGAGCTACATCTGGAACAAGAAGAGACAGAGGGACAGAGAGATGGAGGGAGGGGAAGAGTCAGAGAAACGCAGAAGGACGGCCAGAGAGGGAGGAAGGAAGAAGCCAGGTAAAGGATGTGTCCTGACATTTTTTTTAAGGTTTTACTCATTTATTTTTAGAGAAAGCGGGGGGGGGGGAGCAAGAAACATTGATGCACAAGAGAAACATCGATCAATTGCCTTTTCCATGCACCCCACTGGGGGCCGAACCCACAACCCAGGCATGTACCCTGATCAGGAATCAAACTAGTGACCTTTCGCCTTGCGGGACAATGCCCAACCAACTGTGCCACACCGGGACTGTCCTGACTTTTTTTTTAAATTATTATTTATTTATTTTCAGAGAGAGGAGAAGGGAGGGAGAAAGAACAATGTGTGGTTGCCTCTCACATGGCCCTCACTGGGGACCTGGCCCACAACCCAGGCATGTGCCCCTGACTGGGAATCGAACCGGGACCCTCTGGTTCCCAGCCCACGCTCAATCCACTGAGCTACACCAACCGGGCTGTCCTGACATTTTTAAGAGCTTCCTGCAATGAGGAAGAACCAAGGACTTTCCTTGGGCGAGAACAGTACCAACCCCAGCTATATGAAGCACTCAGTCAGGGGAGACCCAGAGCCAATGAATTTGTTCCCCAGGAAGGTCACAGTGCCTTTCCTGCCCTCAAGAGGCTTTCGGGGCAGCTGGGAAGTGAGTTTGGCAGAGACAGCCGGGGTGGATGCAGCCAGGATCTCACACCTCCCTCAGACACCATCTGGTGCTCCCACTTTTGTACTTCCGGGGAGTACAAAAGTACTCCCAGGGAGGGGCTGGCCTTTGTTCTGGGACACTTGGAGAGACGGGAGGTGCTGGGCCAGGCAGAAACCCCAGTGCCCAGGAGCCCTGCTTGCAGAGCAGGCCATGTGGCCTCAGCAAACCCTGAAGAAGGCGGGGCCGGGTCAAAGGAGACGAAGGGGGACACTGAGTCCCGGCCTTACCGAGAGAGCGATATGGGCAAGACTGGCCCTGGGCCGTTTTGTTCATGCCTTCTATCGCCTCCTTGCCCACACGTCCAGGCCACTCCTGCCATTGGGGTCTTTGCGTCCAAACTTCCTACCCATCTGGGCAAGGCCAGAAGGAAGTGAGAAAACTGTAAATTTTTTTGAGTGTATCATGGGTGCCAGATCCTCCATTGTCTCCTGCAATGTAAGTAGATAATAAAGGGAGGGGGTGTTGATCCCATTTTACAGATGAGGAAACTGAGCTCAGAAAGGAAGACTTTCCTAAACTCACACAGCACGCAATGGAGCCAGCATTCCCGGTCTCTCCAAGGCCTGTGACCTTATCCTCACGCCGCACATCTCTCCTGCATCAGCTTGTGGGAGTGAGAACCTGGAGACAGGGACTGTCACATGAGGGAGGCCCCCAGCCCTCAGGGTCTGTGCGTTGGTCACTCTCCTGCTACCCAAGGACGTGGTCCCTGGGAGCTGAACAGCACTCCAGGGCTCTCTTTCTCCAAGGGACTCTCCAAGTTCCTGAAATAAGTTCTGAATCATTCAGTATTCGATGACACTAGCTCTGAAGGGGGACAAGTGGCCATGTGTGCCCAGCACTGTCCCAGGTACTTGGGAGAAGCAGTGGACAGAGACAATGCTCCTTTCCTCAGCGAGCTGGCATTCTAGAAAAGAGGACAGACAAGAAGCAAACATAGTGAGTACATGAACCACACAGTGTCGTAGGCGATAAGTCCTACAGAAAAACAGGAGAAAACGAGAGCTGGGTGAGGGAGCACAGGAAGGGCCAGGGGAAGTAGTGGGCACGGCCACAGCTTTACAGGATGGTCAGGGCGGGTCTTTCTGCGGGGCCTTTTGAGCAAAGACTTGAGGACTAAGTGGGCTCTGTCTGGGGAAGAGTTCCGGGCAGAGGGAACAGCCAAGGCAAAGGCCTTGGGGTCAAGGGAAGAACTTGAGCTGGTACTCTGACCTGGGGAGCCCTGCGGGTCTCTGAGCCTGGGAGACATGAGCTCCAACTTCCCTTTGAAAAGAACCAGCCCTGGCTGGTGTGGCTCAGTGGATTGAACATGGGCCTGCGAACCAAAGGACTGCCAGTTCGATTCCCAGTCAGGGCATGTGTCTGGGTTGCAGGCCAGGACCCCAGCAGGGGGTGTGCGAGAGGCAACCGCACATTGATGTTTCTCTCCCTCTTTCTCCTTCCCTTCCCTTCTATCTAAAAATAAATAAGATCTCTTAAAAAATAAAAGAATCAGTGCGGCAGCTGTGTTGGAACTGGACTACTGCAGTAATCCAGGTGAGAGATGGCGGGTTCAGACCAGGGTGAGAAGTGGTCAGAATCTGCAATGTTGCTGAGGTAAAGCCAACAGAATTGATGGAGGGGAGGTGGCACGCAAGAGGAAATCAAGTTCTTGGCCTGAAAACTGGAAGGACAAGGACGTCGACAGTTGTCAGGAACCGAGGCGAGGAAGACTGTGAGGGAGGAGCGCAGGGAGGGTGCTGGTTAGCTCGGGCTGGGACGTGCCAACCGTGGGTGTGAGGGGCAGAGGCCACTAAGCTCCCGTAATAAAGGCCCTTGTTGGGCCACACCGTGCAATCTCAGAGCTCTGAGGCAAGGAACCAAGGGCAGGCTGCCTTCCGGAACGTGGAACCCTGCAGCCCCTGGAACAGACGGGACAACTCTTTCCCTCTCTCGGCTGTCACGCAGGGTCTCATTTATTTCTCTTCCTCTGAAGGGCCCGTATTCCTCACTTATTTCTGTTCCACTGATTTCTTCCGCTTCCTATCTGCTTCCTCTTATCTCAGTGGTGCCATGGGGAGAGTTGTTTACTTTTTAAGCAAATGTACCAAAACTTCACAGCTCCAAATGTGAATCTTCTTTCAAAGCAGTCCCTTTAGGAGAGCATCCTTATTCCGTCCAACTGCCAGTGCCCTATTTTTTTAAAGACTTCTATGAATATTCCTGTAGAAGCCAATTAACAAGTCAAACAAGAAAAATCTATTGTTTTTATATAATTTGTACTTGGTTTCTTTTTGTCTGTTATTAATAACAAGTGGTGTAATTCAGCTCAATCACCCACTTCAATCACTAGGCTTAGCTCCTGATTACTTCTGGCCATTTCCAAATATTAAATTCACTAAAGACTGTGTCTCGACAGGGACCCTGAACAGCCGTAGGCGCTTGGGAGGGAGGTGATGACTTTCCTGGAGGGGAGATGGGCTTCCGGAGGCGGGGCAGTCCCACGACAGCTCCCGCAGCTGTCTTCCGGACCCGCTGCTCAAGCTGACCTTCCACCCCCAGGTTTCGCTCTGGATTCCGGATTGCCTTCCGCTGCTGCCCCTGGGTCACGCCCACCGAGGAGGATCAGATGGAGCTGACTCACACTCCGTCCCTCTCCAGGAGGGTCAACAGGTGTCACACTAAAGAGACTTTATTCATGAATGGAGATGTGGTCTCATCTGAAGCCACCAACGGGCAGGCTGGGGGTCCCCAACATGGGGTGCCTACTGAATCCTAAAGCCTTGTGCCTGGCTGCAGGGTGAGGCTGAGTACCCTGAGAAGTCGCAGAGCAGATCTGAGACCAGGTCTGAAAATCTGGCCCATGCCTCATCCTTCAGTACGCTGATGGCAAAACAAGAAGGGGCCGGGCACTCTGCAGGGGTGCTGACTTCAAGAGGACCCAGCCTGCCCTCTCAGACAGTGACTCAGGGGATCCAATAAGAGGCGAGGGAGACAGTGTGAGCTGACACCTGTCAGCCAGGAGCTGCAGGCCCAGACGCCTTCCTGGGGCACATAGCATAACAAGTAAGTTGGATGGATCCAGGGTAAAAGAAAAACCGCAACTATGACGGTAAAAGGCAACTGGCTTCCAGTGTTGGGGTCGTAGGGAATGGGGGGGACTGTGGCAAACCAGAGGACGCAGGCATGCAAAGGGGACAGTAGCTGATCAGCTCTAGACAAATGCTGACGTGTGGTAACGGGAATTCACTGTTGCCTCATCTTCAAAGTCTTTCAAGAGATGCCAGAAATCCCAATCTGTGAGACTTCCAGACTTGTTACAGTTTATAAATGTCGGGTAAACAGAACAAAACACACCTGTGGGCAGCACCCAACAAGACACTGATTCATTGCCAGGTTCAAGACGCAGGGAAGGGGCTTCTCTGCCTTGGCATCTAAATGCTCAGATCCAGCCCAGTACTGATGGTGAAAAGGCAAAGGGATTGGGGAAAAAAATCAAAGGAAGCCTCAGCTGTGTTGACAAGTCCCGCCGACCCTCAGCTCTTCCTCTCCCAATGGCCATGTATGCAATGGGGATGAGGAAGTGATGCGTACACACCACCAGGCCAAACACAGGTTAGTGCAGCCGCCGTGGTCTTTGTTACTCCTGTGCCGGCTGTATTCCACGAACGGCTCCAAGTCAGCACCACCACCCCGCCCTCGCTTTCACAGCAAGGAGGTGGCAGCAGGAACCACCCAGCGTCCAGACTCACAGGAAGTTCCGGGTCTGGCCCAAGGACGCACCTCTCCCTGCTTGCCACCTCCTGCTCTGGGACCCGGAAGAGCCACGTAACACTAAGTGTTCACCAAGAGTTCAATGTTATCGTGTGTTTGCCACAAAAATCACTGCGCCACGGGCACCAGCTGTGCCAAATAAAGGGGCTCCGGTCTCACCAAACCAAGCGAGCGTGCCTCCAGTCCTAGGGGAGGCTGCCCAGAACTGTGGCCATGGCTTGGGAGACTCACGTGGCACCTTGGCCACAGGGCACCGGAATTTGGATTGGGGTGGGATCCGCCGATGGGCTGTGGGGAGAATCCAAGGCTGAGGTGGGACAGGGACAAAAGGGTCTGGTGAGGGTCACTTTCCCTCAGAAGCGGGGAGAGTGGGCAACCCTGTCACCCCAGGCTGCTGCTAAGACTTCGTCTGTGTTAGGGCGGCGGGGGCGGGGGGAGCGTGTCTACGTCACCTGTTGTCACGGGGTTGGCAGAGAAGGCCGCGAAGAGCAGGCTCTGCTGGGGAGGGCAGGCGAGGCCAAAGCTGCACCCACCTCTCATTAAACTCAACGGTCCCTGGAGTCAGGTTGACTTGTTCTTTGTTCCAACTGCCAGGGAGGAGGCCAGGCTACTGGAGGACAGAGGATATCTCTAGTTTTCAGGTGCTGGGGTGGGGGCTGCAGGAGCCTCTCCCCAGGATAGGACCCTGGGGCTGGAGAAGGGCAGGTGCTGGGAGATGAGGGGAGAGGCTGGTTTGGTGACACTCGCAGGGGAGGGCTGGGGCCAGAGAACATGGTCTTCATCTCCATTCTCCCCTTGACCCAGGAGGCCACAAACCCCCCAGGGTTCGATTTTTGCCGTATCCCCAGATGCCCTCCCCCCTCCCCAGCCATTAAGCATCACTCAGGTCTTTGAATTGGTACAAAGTTTACTAGGTCATACGACATGGCTCACAGAAGCGATGGGACATTCCAATGACGGCACTATTTTGTTGATTGGTTCCTTTTAGGCAAACAGAGACAAGACACTTTGCCACAGGACTGCCCACCTCCCCCCCCAAGATAGAATGCAAGACAGTCACAATGTGGCTATGACCAAGTCCACAGACACGCAATCCAGTGGCACTGACACGCCTGGATAGGACCCTTCGGACGCCAGACAGCAGTGGGTGCTGGGACGGGAGGAGCGGCGAGCACCCCTGGGCAGAGCCCCGGCAGTGTCTGCTGGTGATAATACATTTTGCACAGGGGATTGGTCCCCCAGGACGGGCTACGGACACCCATAAGGCCTGTCAGACAGTGTGACTTGTCATCTCAGGCCAATAAATAACTGTTGGACGAATGCATAAATTAGAAATGGGCGCCACGAAACTTCACACATGGGGGCCGCATGGCCAGGTTGAAATCAAATCATGCAGAGTGGCGGGGCAGGTGAGGAGGGACCCAGAGGTGAGAGAGATTATCAACAGCACACACTCTATCTTGTACCCTACGTTAGGGGCCATTAGCCGGCTTCTGCTTCCCTCCCCGCTTGGCAGTGGCGGGCTCAGGTGCTGGCGTCTCCCAGCATGGCTTGCTGGGAGAATGGGGGCCGCCGCTTGGAGAGATAAGTAAGTGCTGGAAGGGCAGCAGGCTGGGGGCCAGGCCTCTTAGCTGCTCGACTCCTCCCGGAACCGCACGCCCACTGCCGTGATGAGGGCAGCCCCCTTGCCGCTACCGTCTTCGGACAGGAGGAAGGACACATTACACTTTGGTGACAGTTCCTTCACGGTTTGGTGCATGATTCTGGAGAAGCTGAAAAAGACAAGAGCAAAGCAGGTAGGTAGGGGAAGAGGAGAGACACTAGACCCACCTGGAGACACTAAAGGGCCCTAATGAAAAGGACGGGGACAAGACGGGAGGGCCGCTTCGGAGCAGCTGTGGCTCACTGAGAGGGGCAGGGAGGACAGTGGATTTCCAGTCACTCCTATTATCACAGTTTTCGGCTGCGCATCCAAAAACAGACTGCTCTGTACAGTGTATAAGGGCTAGGGCATGAATAATCCACTCAGGCACACCTATCCTCAAAGACACACCTGGCAGCTCCTAGGGACCCAAACCCAAGAAGGGCGGGAAGGCCTGGGCGTGGGCCGCCGACGCGGGCCGGCGCTGGTCCGGTGCCGGGTCAGTTCAGCAGACTGCGTGGGCCTGAACATCATCCCCACAGCTGCAGCCCGCTGAGGCCCCCGGCCCATCACCGTCCCTACAGCCCTGCACCTGCAGCCAACAGCGGGAGGCCCCCAGGGAGAGAGGTGACTTGAGGGTCACCTAAATGGGATGTGATTCAAGGTTCTTGCATTTGTGCAGAAAAGGAGACAGGACCAGACTGCGAATGCTCAGGACAGTGGGGCTTTTAGAGGTCACACGGACGCCCCTTTGTCGAACACCTAGCAGGTACTACACTTTAAAGGCAAAATTTCCAGTCCTCCCACTGGCTACTGTCCCAGGAAGAAGATGAGACTTGGCAGAGATCGAGCAATGGAATCCAGCTTCCAAAGGGGGTGCCAGGATTAAGCCCAGCTCTAACCCACGCCTGTGCGCGGCCCCAGGCAAGGAAGGGACAGCTGTTGAGTGGGGAGATGCAAGGGAGAACGGACCGAAATACACGCGTCCAGTCCACAGCCGTGAGGTGAGGTAATGCCTATGACGAGTCAGGGGATGTCGCTTTCAAGGAGGGTGACGTCATGGCCTGGTTTACCTGGGATGGTCCCAGTGTATTTGTAAATAGCAGAGTCTTGACTGGCAAAAGTATCCCAGAGTTCATACAATAAATAATGTGGTCACTCTATCCGTAAGAACCAAGATTTGGGACAACGTGGTGGATCAAAGAGCAGATGGGGCCACACGCCCTCCCCCAGCATGGAGGAGGGTCGGGCCCTTGAACCCCCGCTCCCTGCGACAAGCCCAGGGCCCAGCCGGCTCCTGCCGCCCAAGCTCTGACTCAGCAGGTGAACGAGACGCTGAGCCTCCTCTGCCTGTCCTTCACTCCCTCTCCCCACTCGCCAGACACGGGCTCCCGGGGGAGCCCATGCCCACCCACCTCCTTTCCTGCTCCCCACCCGGACTCTGCCTGACCCCAGTGGGGCCAGGAGGAGCGGGGCGAGAGACATGTCATGACATCGGCGTGAGTTGGCCAAGTAAAGCCACTTCTCCGCCTCTCTCAGGGAAACTTCAGAGCAGCTCACTGCCTCATCCCAGATCAGCCCCAGTCCCTTGAGGAATTGTCCTGGTGGGAATCGCGTCCTCATGTCCCATCACCGTCGAAGGAACTCTCCAGCCCAGGCAGCTCTGCCCACCCCACCTGGAAGCGCCACTCACTGCGGATGAAGCTTGTAGAGCGTTCCATCCACCCCCACGGTCACGTTGAGACGGTCCAGCCCTCTGTTTTCCCGGATCTTGTCCACCACGGCCGCCATGCCTGCACCGCACAGCTGTGCGGCCCTCCTGGACACCACGCCGCACACGGTCTTGACGAGGATACTGTCGTCGCAGGTGCTGTTCAGGCCCAGCTGCTGGAGGATGGCCCGGACCTGGAGCAGCGCTAGCCGGTCACTGCGGCGACAAAAGCCGGGAGGCAGAATGAAGCACGGCCCGCGGGAGCAGCCGGGGAGGCAACTCACCGTGCTCATCCGTGAATGGGCTCGTGGGGTTTTTCCATTCAAAGGAACATTAACTCATTATTTTTTAAAATGATCCCAAAAGCATTACATGTTATATTGTAGGAAATCTGGCATGTCTAGAAAAATAAATATTGGAAAATTAAAACTATCCCACAATCCCAACATAGGGGGAAATGCTATTAACATTTTAATATACTTCCTTCCAATCTGTTTTCTGAATATCATCGAACAATGCCTTTGTTCTTATGATATGCAAAATGGCCTTGTCCTTGTCATGAGGTTTTCTTTACTGCTTTTTCCTGTTTCACACATCAGAGCAATTTTCCACCTGCTTACCTAACAGCAGGATTGAAAACAGAGTCCAGGGCGTTCCATTCTGGGGATGCACCATAACTTATTTAGCCACTTTAGAGAAATTTAAGTTGTTTGTAACTTTCTGCTGTCACAAAGTAACATTCTGATAAAGTTTCCTATTTATAAATCTTTGTGTGCAACTTTAATTTTTCCCTTAGGACACACTTCTGGGCCAAAACGATATGGATACAGATTGCCAAGTGCCTTTCAGAAAGCTGCATCAGTCCGTCCTTCTCCAGCAGAATGTCTGACTGCACTGGTCCCTGGTAGAAAGGATCGCTTTTTAAAACATTTGACGATTTGGTAAGAAAGGCATCACACTGTAGTTTAATCTGCATTCTTCTCTGTTAGTGAGGACCCTTTTTTTTTGTTTGTTTATTGGCCATATGAACTAACTAGTGTATCAGGACTTTGATTCTCCTGGGATATTTTGTCTCATTCAATTGAAAGAGTTGTAGGTGACTGGTGACAACGAGGATGACAACGGTGATAAGAGCAGCCAGCCTCGCTTGAGGACGTACTATGTGACAGGCACTTTGCATACATTATCATATTTCCTCTTCATACCAACCGTGTATAATTATTCCCATTTTAAAGATGAAGAAACTGAGCCCAGGAGAAACGGAGTAACTCACTCAAAGCACAGAGCCAGGGAGGCAGAGCAGGCCCCGGGACCAGACCTAACCGAGCTCTGGCCAGCTGTGCCGGTCTGCATCTTGTCACACACAGCGTAAATGTTTTCCTTAGTTTGTCATTTGCCACATAAGTTTGATTAATGATTCTTTTAAACTTATAGATGCTATTAGCAAAATTTGTCAATTTTTTCTTTATTTTTTTTAAAGATTTTATTTATTTTAGAGAGAAGGGAAGGTAGGGAGAAAGGGAAGAGAAACATCAGTGTGTGAGACAAAGAGTGATCGGTTGCTTCGCGCACGTGCCCCAGTCAGGGACCAGGCCCACAACCCAGACATGTGCCCTGACCGGGAATCGAACTGGCAACCTTTCTGTTTGCAGGACGACGGCCAACCTACTGAGCTACACCAGCCAGGACTCAATTTTTTTCTTTATGACTTCTTATATACCTCATTTTAACTTTCTGTCTCTGACCCTCTCATGTATGTGGGGCCCCTGTTCGTACCGTACATATGTAGTTAAATTTGATTGTCTTGTTTATCTGTCTTATGTAGACTTAATTATTAGACAAGCTACAAGAACCTAGGAGGGCAGAGGAAAGTTTCTCCACTATCTTCACTACCCTGAAGTGGAGTCAATGACCTACTTACATACATAATTTCAAAGAAATCAATATCATGCCCCAACATAAAGGACAAATAAAAGGGAAATAATTTATAATAAAATTATAGGAGAAAAAATCTCCTCACAAATGGCCAAATGTCCCCGAGGGAGCCCGGTGACCCCCGGCCCTGCCGACCTCTAACAGGCCCCTCCAGGGAAGCCCCTCTCCACTCACCTCTCGATCTGAGAGAGATACTTGGTCTGAAAGATGCCCCGAGTCTTCAGCGGCTCAGAGATCTGCCCCCGGAAGAGGAATCCCTTCTTGGTGAAGTCAATCAAGATGTTGCGAACAATTTCGCCCAGGTACATGCCACTGATCATCTTCTCATACCTGGAAAAGGAGGAGGAGCCTGGGCGTTTATGTGAAGCCTTCAGTCTCACGGTCACCCTGGGTGTCTTCCTGCCCCTCGAGGGCATCCCCGATCCGCACCCCCAGCCCTGTGCTCCCAGGGGAGGCAGAGAGTAAGGCCAGGAAGGACTGAGGCATCCTCAACCCTCGCCGGGACCAGAATGAAACCACCAACACGCACGTCTAAGTGCTGGACCATTTCCCTCCTCACCTAACTTCCGGCCTTTGCCTGAAAAACCCCATTCCAGCTCTCAGCTCCAACATCACTTCTCCAGAGGCCTGTCTGCCCACCACCCCCAGACCAGGTTTTACCTACACATCTCGGGCCCCTACACCGCCCCTTCTCCCTCACAACACGCACAGGTCCCCGCCCCTCATCCCGCCCGCAGCAAGAGCCCCGTGCACATCCTGTTCAGCCTGGAGTCCCAGAGCCCAGCACCACGAAGCGCTGGGCTCTCTGTCAAGTGCTCGGTAAACATCTACAGAATAAGCAAATGACCGGCTGAGTCCGAGAGGGACAAGAAGACAGTAAGGGGAAATTTCCTACTAGGTTTCTGGAAGGCTTTGCAAAATCCCAGAGTACGTGGTCAGGCACGTGGCAGACTTGATAAAGCAATGCAGACTGGAGGGTTCGGGCGGCCACAGCACTCCCGAGGGCCCAGTCTTGGGGGGTTTTATTTCCTGCCTTCTCCACACGCAAGGACCCCAAGAAATGACCAAGGGTTTAAATGCTTCCGTGACCCCAGCTCAATCCCAGCGTCCCCAAGCAGGGAAGAGTCCGCTCCAGATTGCGGGTGGCTCCCAGAAAGACATGAGATGGCACTATTACCACGGCTCCCACCCAGCCCTCTCAGCCGTCGAGGCGGCCTTTCCGGTGTGGTGCCGGCATGGCTTTCGGCCCTTCCAGCACCTGCCGGTCTCCCTTTTCAACGAGGTCTTCGTCCGGATCCTCTGATAGGCAATGGTAGCTAGACTCAGAGAACGTCTTTTGCTATACTGAATTTATGACTGCCATCTAGTTACGGTAATACTGGGTTTCCTGTTTTCTCTCTCTCATAATATAAGCTGATGTATAGAAAAAACTTCAATAACAGCACCAGTGGTATTTGGAAAAGGCAAACATCTTGAGGGTGGCTGGGGAACAACGTATATTTGAGGGGTACTATCCAGCCCTTCCTTCTGCTCCTGGGGACACCACTTAGACCTACCCGTCCCGGTGCTGGCAGAGGAAGGCCTGAATCCTGGGAGCTAGAGATGGGAGGGTCCCTGAGACCCAAGCTGTAAAGCTCTGAACGGCCACTAGGTGTCCCCGGAGGTCCGCTACGGGAAGGATGACTGGGGCTGAGCCTCCTGCCTCTACCTGGACCAGAGGCCCCCACGTCCCTCCCCAACCCCACTGGCCAGATCTGAATTCTCCTTGCCCTTTGACATCTGCAGGTCAGGTGTGTTCTGCTTCCACTAAACAAGACAAAAACCACCAACCAAGAGGTTTCTATTACTTCGATGGAGAAGACACAGAACAAGGGGAAGGCTAGAATGCTCCAGCTGAACAGTCACTGAGGGAAGTGGGGTGGCCCCTGAAGAGGACATCAAGGTGTAACCTGGACCCTCTTGTTCCATGTCAGGGGCCCATCGCTCATTCCTGCTCTCCTGGGGCCAAATGCCAAGGTCAGAAGGAAACCCGAGGGAGGGACCAGTGTCCAGGCCTCTATGTAGACCCCACCCCGTCCTGACCCCTTTATGTGTCTCCTCTGATAGGTAGAATTACCTCTGTTTCCCAGGGTTTAGAGAATATTCATCCACCATCCTGTCATACTGTGTTCTGATATCATCCAAACACCCGTTGTCTCCAAAAGCACCCCACTCCATGTTGATACACATTTGCCCCTCGTTCCCTTGCAGCATCTCCACGTTCTTCATTTCTTCCATGTAGCAGGCGTTGGTGCCAGTCCCTGGAACACACGAGGGGGGAATGAACGATTGGACATGCGACTGGGCCCGCGGCCTGGGATTCCAGACAAGGGGCGTTTCTGAGAGGAACAAAGTAATAGCTAAACTTTCCTCATGTTTTCCAGAAAAATCTCAGCATATAAAAGGAGAGTCAGAGTCAAACCATCCAGAGAGAACTTTCACTTTATACTAAGACATCAATACCAGGCGCCTCCCCTGTTTACCTGCTCAGGCAGGGCTACATTTATTGTAATAGATGCTCTTACAATAAAGAAATGTATCTTCCATAGTGGGTGGTTAGGCAATATTCACACTGAAAGGATATTTCTCTCTCCCACTCTTGCTCAATCTTTCTGTCTTCTTCACACACACAAGATACACGCACACACACACAAATTACACTGGGGGCTGTCTACTATCACACCGTGAGTGCCCACTGGTCTTTTCATGTCACAGATGGTCATGGACTATGCCTGCTCAGTAAACCCTCCCCTGAGTGTTCCAGAATGAAGCCCACAGTTAAGACACTGCAGGACATTGTCCTGAGCTTTTCAAGTGACGATTCTGCATGCTGCGGCATCACAGATCTCTTTGAAAATCCGATGATTCTCAAAGGCCCGCCTCCCTGGGTGCACCACACACTATGACCAATGGGCTCCAGGGCTCAGGAGCCTCTGATTTCCAACCCTGAACTCCTCCAGAGCAGGGCTACTCCGCCTGCAGCCCCCCAAGGCCTGGGTGGGACCGCAAACTGCCTGCTGTTCTCATCCGTGGGGAGTTCAGTGTAGAAATCGAGATGGGGAGGTCTAAAGCTTTCACAGCAGTTTTAATTGCCACAATATCCAAGCTTGTGGTCACTGGCCTCGTCTTGGTGAATGGACTGGAAATGTAAAAACCTACTAACCCAGGAGTTCGGTAAAAAAGAGTGTAAAACTCAGAAACAGAAGTGGGTGCAAAGAAAGTCAAAACATGAAAACCACACTTCTGCCCATGGGAGTACTGAGCAGCAGAGACCAATTGTCCGGAAGGAAAATGTGGCTCTGAATGCAGCGGGAGCTTTGGAGAGTCCCCGCCCCTTCCTCTGCCTCCACCCAGCCCCACCCCACCCCTCACTTCTCGGGTGCCAGAAACAGCTCATTGGGCTTCCCCAACCCTCCAGGCCGGAAGGTGAGGCCCAGCCTGGAAGCGGGGAATGTGCTGTGTCACTCTGGCTTTGCATTTCACACCCAAGCCCATTCATAAGGGAAGACAGAGGAGGGGCTGCGTGGGGAAACAAAGCTTTGCAAAAGAAAGAAGAAACAAATGAGCCCCAAAGCCAGGCCCCCAAAAACCTTTCACCGAAACTGCTCCCTAGTGTTTTGTATTTCCCTAGGAGCCAAAAATGGTTTAACAAATGAACAGGTCTTCCCGGCACCGGCAGGGCAGCCTGCTGGGGGCTTTGGCCCAGACCCTCCGAGAAAGGCCCAGGCAGCAGAGCCTACCCTTCCCTGTCCAAGCTGGGCCTGCAGATGTCAGCTAAGAAACGGGGCCTTTTCCCAGCATCCCTGACACCAGGAGCAGGTTCAATTAGACAAAGGGTTTCCTCAACAGCCCAAAGCAATATGCTTCAGGGATTATGTGCTCACAAGGCCAAAGCCCCTGAAGTGCCTGGGCTATACAGGAATAGTGGCAAAGCCAACAGATAACCCTTCCCAACCCACTCCAGCGCCTGGGACTGCTCACAGACAGTGGCTGCTAGAGGCAAAAGAGCGCCCGAAACTGCGCTCTAGATTCCCCATGGTCAGGACAGAAGGAGAACTCCTCCTTCCCAGCGGCAGGCCTGGGAACACCTGCTGCAGCTTCTCCACACAAGCTCAAGGATTGCCACGAGGCCAGGCCAGCTCCGGGGGCTCCCACCCCAACCACTGTGTCTGTGAGCCATGCGAGACCTCATTCCTGGAGAGCTGCCTTCTTGACAGTCTGGCCACATTCAGCACTGGGGGGCCGGGGGAGAACCTCCCACAGGGCTCTGTAGCCTTGGCCCAGGGTGTAACTCTGGAGGTGGTCAGGGGACCATGGAGACCCCTGTCTCACACAGTTATACTGTCTCCCACAAAGGGCTGAGCTGCAGGTTCAAGGCCCCACAAAACAGGAAAACCCAGCCCTCCTTGCCCCGAGGAGAGAGACCTTCCAGGACACCCACCTACGATGAGTCCAACCTCACAGGTGGGCTCCTCATAAGCACAGGTCATCATGGTGCCCACTGTGTCGTTGACTATGGCCACCACGTCCAGATCGAATTCCTTTGGAGAAAAGACAAGCTTTAGCTTTCGGGGAGGGAAGACCACCGCCTGGCTTGAATTGCACAGGTTCACTGGGCTGCACGACAGCCAGAGAGCTGCCGGTGCATCACCTGAAAGAGTTTCCTTACCCGCCTATAAAAGGCAATTAAATGCTCCTTCACTGACAAAACAGCTACTATGAATGATTTGTCTCGAGGCTGAGATCTAAAGAACGGAAGTATTCTACCCATTTCGCAGGTGGTTTGGAGTTCTAAAGAGGCAGCCTGGAGGGAACTGCTGAGTGGACAAAAGACAGGGGCTTAGCCAGAGAGCTCCTTCTCTTGGGAGTTTAAGCGCTACAGCCTGTCAGAGGGCAAAACGGAGCTACCAAGTCTGCTGCTCAGAATCTGTCTCTCAGAAACGGCCATGTAGGAACACAAAGGTACCTGACGAGGATACGTGCTACATGACTTGCAGGAGTCGGAAAGAGAAACCACCCAAAAATAAATCCCAAGGAGTTACGTAAACCACGGTTCAAACATGGGGATCCTGTGCGGCCCGGAAAAAGGATGAGGTTGGCCCGCATGTAGTGACAGGAGGCGATGACTGTTTCGTATTAAATGAGAAGAGCGCCCTGGCTGGTGTGGCTCAGTGGTTGGGCGTCAGCCTGCGAACCAGAAGTCGCAGGGTCAATTCCCAGCTGGGGCGCGTGCCTGGATTGTGGGCCAGGCCGCCAACTGGGGGCCTGTGAGAGACAACTGATCAACGTGTCTCTCATAGATTGATGATTCTCTCTTCTTCCTCGCTCCCTTCCCCTCTCTCTAAAAGTAAATGAAAATCTTTAAAAATGAAAATAAAAAATAAAGAAAAAAACAAGCTGTAAAATAGCACACATGGTAGGATTCCCATTTTTTTTAACTGTATGTTGGTACATACATGTGAAAGAACACTAACATTAAGGGCTGTGAATGGGCCCTGACCGATGTGGTTCTCTTGGTTGGGCGTCATTCCGTAAAGTGGAAAGCCACTGGTTTGATTCCTGGTCAGGGCACATGCCTGGGTTGCAGGTTTGGTCCCCTGTCAGGGCATGTACGAGAGGCAACCAACCAATCAATGTTTCTCTCCTTCTCTTTCTCCCTCCCGTCCCCGCTCTCTGAAAATAAATAAATAAAATCTTGTTTAAAAAAAAGAGCTGTGAGGTGGACAAAAGTAGATGATCAGGTTTCTTCCCAATGACACATTACCTGTTGCCTAACACGCTCTTCCAGGGGCAGATGATCCCTCTCTCAAACCCATTCCTTTCGCTCTTCCTGCCCACATATCTGTCTGCTCTTTTACACTGGACATGTTTGCATTAATTTATTTAAACTTCTTACTGATTTCTCTAATTAATTAATGAGTTAAATAAAATCTCGGGAATCTTTCATTTTCTATTTTGCCAGCGTAAGGCCAACAGAAACAGAGCTGCGGGGGAACAACGCCAGACCACGGACGGGCTGCAGCCCTGGGGCACGCAGCCCTGCCGGCAGCTCGGACAGTGTCAGAGAGCGCAGGCCACAGCGTCTGAGCCCGGTCGCTCTGGGAGGGCTCAGCAGAGCAGGGCTTGGTCTGGGGTGGATGCTGTCCACACGCAGGGCAATCCTCCGTGTGCATGCTGAGCTCTGCCGTGACGAGGGAGCACCCTCATCCTGGTCCGGTTCCACCGTGGTCAGGGAGTGGCCGTGAGGGTGTCTGTATCCCACGGGAAAACACCACAGTCTGACTGGGGGTGCCGGGCTGTGCCCAGCTGCCAGGGACTGCTTTTCCCTTTTCCAATCTGTAGGAGACTTATGATTGCACCTTTTTAAACTATCCTTTAACAACTTGAAACTGTTCACCTGTTTTACTGCTGACTGTTGGGGAAACTTTCTACCCAGACCACATGCGTCTGGGTTGTGTAAATTCTTTATGATCAGCAATTACAATTTTGATAACCCAAAAGCATAGTAAAGAGTGTGAAAAACACCTTTGTAATAGTTACCTCTCTCCTCTTGACCGCCTCCCTCAGCAAGGTGACCACGTCGTGCCCCACGCAGTCGGTCGCCTTGAACCCCTTTGTCCACGTGATCAAGATCCCCTGCAATGGGAAAGGCACCAGGGAAGCCCTGGGCAATTAGCCCTCAGGAGCAGAACACAAACTTCCATTCCCTGCTGAGAATTTACAGTGAGACGGTGCTCAAACACCTGAGACACAAACTGACAAAGTACTAACAATCCTCCATAGGCCCGACCCTCTGCACTAGCCTCACAGCAGTCTGGTCTGTAATCCCCATTTCACAGAGGGAGAAACTGAGGCATAGAAGGTGAAAGGTGCTGCCCCAGATATAACCAACTAGGTCCCCTGAAGAAGAGTCTGCCAACAACCTAAGTGGAGAAATGCAATGTTTAGTCAACACTCTTGCTCCCTACAGTAAAGCTGAGGCCTGACCGGACTACAGCGATACAGGGGTGCGTGTGCAAATGAACTGCAAACAACAGGCTCACGTGGCTCCCACTGCTGATGCCTACAAGGCCTTCAGAGGAAAACAGCCGCCAGTCAGCACTATGCCTGCATTAACTGGCTTCCAGAGGCAGGTGGCTCTACCAGCTTCCCTAGTTCTGCCAATCATATAACTCAAACCCTGACCTAAGGCCAAGTGTGATGTAACACCACCTCCGGGGCCTCCTCTCCGGCCACACATCCACCTGTGACACACAGAGACCCTGTGGCTCTTCCAGCAGGACAGGCTTGGTCTTGCCTCTGTGACTACAAAATCGGTCCCCTCTGCACAGGATGTGCCCCCACCCACCAACAGCCCTCAGCGCAGTGCGGGACTGCTGGTGTAGGGCTAGGACCCTCCAGACCGGGGGCCCCTGAGGACAGACACCATGACCTTCAGCTCTACCCAGCTCTTAGTACTCAGCAGGTGCTCAAGCCCTGATCTTGACCCTGTTGCATCCCATTTATTAAACGAACATTTATTTATTAAGTGTTTCTTCTGATAGAATTCTGTGCTAGGGCATGTAGGGGTCAAACGTCCTCACTTAAGAAATACACATCAGCCCTGGTTGGCATAGCTCAGTGGGTTGAGCGTGGGTCTGCAAACCAAGGGGTCGCCGGTTCGATTCACAGTTGGGGCACGTGCCTGGGTTGCGGGTCAGGTCCCCAGTGAGGGACACATGGGAAGCAACCGCACACTGATGTTTCTCTCCCTCTTTCTCCCTCCCTTCCCTTCTCTCTAAAAATAAATAAATAAAATATTAAAAAAAAAAAAAGAAATATATATCAGAGCAGAAAAGACAGAATCACTAACAATTGTAAAAAGCACTATGATGGGCAACATTAGAAGGAACAGGGAACCCAGAGGAAGCTGAGATTCTTTCTGTCTGCAGGACAAAGGCTTCCCAGCAAAGATAAAAGCTTTAAATGATCAAAGAAGGTCTTAAGATGTATTGGGGGTTGTGGCATAAAGCTTGGGTCAACCCACCGTGACATCTGAGTCACCCCCGCTGAGGAGGGTGACAGTGAGGCTGGAGGAGGCCTCAGGGCCAGCCCACACCGGCCGGACCAGCCGGCTGCCCTGTGTCTGACTCACCTCGTCCAGGCTCGTCTGCTTGCAGGGAAAGGAGAACGTGAAGCCCAGAGGCATCCGGGGGCCCTTGATCCCCATGTAGTCCAGGAAGTCGGAGATGCAGGAGACGATGTGGTCAAACAGCTTTAGGAGAGAAGAAGGGATTCTGTGTGCGCTCTCTGGTTTTGTACCTTTGGTGCGCTAGTCCAAATGCATGCGTGCATGCACAGAGACACAAACCCTGACACATGCAGAGCGAGTCCCCCTCTCCAGGACCTTTGCAGCCCCTGAGCACCATAAGCCCAGCTTGGCTGAAAGTACCTGAGGCTTTCCGGCCACGAGGACACAATTGCACAGCTGCGGGCATCACATGGCAGGTCTGGGGGACCATGACTGCCACTGGCCGTGTGTGTGACTCGTGCACACCACGGTGGTCTAAAAGCAAAACCATCTCACCTCTTCCCCAGTGCCCTGCATGATCTCAATGGGGATGGCGTAGATCTTGTTGTGCATTTCCACCGTTCTCTTCTTCCCACTGCGGATTTTCACCAGTAGGACGCGGAAATTCGTGCCTCCAAGATCCAAGGCCAAGAAGTCACCGTGCTCTGTCATTGTCAAGAACATAAAGAATGTCAAAATCAGCCCTGATGGGTGTGGTTCGGTTGGTTGGGCATCATCCTGCAAGGCAAAAGGTCCTGGTTCGACTCCCCATGCATGCCCTGTGCCGGGGCACAGGCCCTGGGCGGCGGGCTCAGCCTCGGCTGGGGTGTGTGCAAGAGGTCACCGATCGATGCTTCTGTCTCACATCGATGTTTCTCTCCCTCTTTCTCCCTACCTTCTCTTCTCTCTAAAATCAATAAATAAAATCTTAAAAAAAAAAATAATGTCAAAAACAGCTAACGGCCTCACGGCAGCCAGTGACCCTAAGACCGTAGACTTTCAAGGGGGAAACCCCCATATTAAATAAAGGAGAGAAGCTGTAAGCCTCTCCTCCAGCACACAGGTCAGGCTTAGAGAGCGGAGGCCACTAGCTCCCTGACAACCACAACCTCTCGGCCACACTCGGACAAAAGGCCCCATGGACGAACCACTTGTCACAACACACGAACTAACTTCACCAGGTCACTAAAAGGCCTGCGGCAACAACCGATTGTAGGGAACCGCACACAGACACTAACAACGCGTGTCAGTGTGCGGACTGTCCACCAGCATGGCTGCAATCTGTCCCCTCCCTATCCACATGCTTCTTGGCAAAGTGACTCCGCAGTTCTTCCCATCAACCGGCGGAGTCCATTTCTCCTCCCCTTGGATCGGCCTGGCCTATGACTTGCTTTGGCTAACAGAGGGGCAGAGGCAAAACTGAGCCAACCCCAGCCTAGGCCTCCCAGAGGCTTGAAACTCCTCCCTCTCCCTGTGGACCCTGCTGCCACCACGTGAACAAGCTCAGTGGCCTGCTGGAGGATGAGATACATGGCCAGGTACCCCTGCACCCCAGCTGATACCAACCAACTGCTGGACATGTGAGGGACGGCCCTCAGCTGACCCACCGGTGACTACAGACACGTGAATGAGTCCAGCAAAGATCAGCTGAGCCTGGCAGACGAGCAATAATAAATTGCTGCCCATACACACTTATGAGCAATAATAAATGGTTGCTGTTTTAAGGCACTAAGTTTCAGCGTGGTTTATAATGCATTAATATTAAGTAACTTATACAAAGGGCATATTCCTACCACAAACATTCATTACTCCAAGGACCTGCTAGAAAAGCCCTTTAGAGTCCTCAGGGCGATCAGCACCAATGACGCCCAGCAAGCTCAGCATTAAGGGCTGAACTCTATGCTCCAATCTGCCTGGGTGTGAAAATCCCTAGGCCGCTGTCTGCCTCATGCACACCCTGTCAGGACTCAGAAGGGGCGCATGGGTGTTTATCCTGCCCGTTTACCACATTTGTACGCGATCTCAGTGCTGCGGAGTTTCCAGCTTTCGTTCTTTAAGAACACTTGGTAAGTGCTGCAGGGCAGTGCTTTTAGAGGTGGCGCTGCCCAGGAGGCCCGACCAGGGGCAGTCGACTGCTCTGAGGCACACACGGGCAAGGCAGTGGGAACAATGGAAAAGCGAGTTAGAGTGAGTGTCTAGCTCTTCCCAAAATCACGCAACCCCAGTGTAACCACGTCACTGGAGAAGCCAGCCTCCCCGTGGCCCCGCCGTGACTTGGTCATTGGTATGAGAGGCAGGAGGGCTTGCCGGCCCCCAGCAGGGGCCCTCACCAGTCCCGTCTGGAGTGCTTCGGACGAAGGACGGCAGCATCTTGACTACAGCCTTATCGTTTGTCTGCTTCTTCAGCCCCATGTCCATTTCGGTCCGCATCCTCTTCTTCACCTCCAGAAGCATTTCCTTGGTGAGGTGGAAGTGGGCCAGGGTCTCCTCTATCTGCCGGTGCTGCTCAGCCAGGCGGTAGGCCACCGCGGTCACCATGGCTGCCCCCTTGCCACTGCCGCTCTCCGACAGGAGGAAACGCACGTCGCAGTCGGGCACCAAGCGCCTCACAATCTTGTGGAAACGCCGGGAATACCTGGGGGTAGCAGCCACAACAGCTGGACTGAGCCACCCGTCAAGAACCTCCGGCACCCCTTTCTTTCTCTTCCACACTTTCATTCCATTTTTTACACTTGCTTTTTTCATTGCATAAGCCATACACATTCACTCTAGGGAAGTTAACAAATGCAGACAAGTAAAAAAGAAAAAACAAAATCATCCACGGTCACACATAAAAAGAGAGGATTCTCATTATTACGTGGGTATTGAATATAGAAATTCAGGGTCCAAAAAGGATTCTGTCCTCCGCCGTGACAAGGAGATAATAATGCAGCACAGGGTTCAGGAACCCAGCACCCGGAAGTCAGACCTGGGGACACGGTGAGCGAGCTGCACCGCCCCGACGCCAGGGGACCCTGAGCCCGCCACTGAGCTTGGAGTCAGCGAGGAGGACAGTGTGTTGCCGACAGTGACGTGGTGGGAACTAACGGGTTCATTAAATGCTTAGATTAGTAACTGACACTGAAGAAAAAGGGCTTAATAAATAATCACTCTAGCGTTGTATTTCCACTCGGACCTTTCCTCTTGCTCCCGAGAGTCCAGACACTGCTTAGTGGCCAGAAGAGGACATGAGGACAGGACCCGCTGAGACAGAGACTGTCCCAGGGGCTGCCTGTCAAAGGAAACGGGGGGCCGGGCCCCAACACAGCAACACTCCAGGGGGTGGGGCTAAACATGACTTCTATTCTCCATGTAATTTTTTGAATTATCTCAGATTTCTATACCAAATATATGTTACTTCTGAAATAAGAAACATTTAGCCAAAGTTATTGCTTTTAAATGCAATATTGAGATAGAGTTCTGGAGGTGGCTAGCGTAACAGCTGCTCAACGGTGTGGATGTACTTGACACTACTGAACTGTGCGTTCAAGAATGGTTAGGACAGCAAATTTTATATTATATATCTTATACCACAATTTAAAAAAACATTTTAAATGCAAACTTGCACATCTCTAAGCTTTTTTTCTAAAACTTTGCCAAGAACTACCCCCTCCAAAATAGCTAGTTTCATTGTCAAGAATTTACAAATACTTAAAAAATGCAAAGAAATAAAATTATTTCGCTGACATGGAATAATACCTAACTTGCTCAAAGCCTATCCCCTCAGCAACACAGAACTATTTCAATGTAGGCCAATGTTCATTTAACTGACCTGAGTGTGAGGGTACAGTATGTATCTGCAAGGTCACTTCACATGCACATTCTATATCTAGTGGGAAAAATATCTGAGATCCTGTACAAAATCATGTCACGGCAGTTATCGTTAAAACTTGGTATACTGCCCTGGCTGGTGTGGCTCAGTGGCTTGAGCGCGGGCTGGGAACCAGACGGTCCCGGTTCGATTCCCAGTCAAGGGCGCGTGCCTGGGTTGCAGGCTGGGTCCCCTGTGAGGGCCATGTGAGAGGCAACCATACATTGCTGTTTCTTTCCCTCTCTGTCTCTCTCCCTTCTCCTCTCTCTAAAAATAAATAAATAAAATCTAAAAAAACAAAAAACAAAAAAAAAACTTGGTATACAAAGACTCAGGATTCACCTTTGGCCTTTTAAAAGCATAAAGCCATGTCTTCAAGTGACCAAACGAGGCTTGTGAAGCTAAGGCGCCCCAGAAGGCAACGTGGTGACGAGGCCCTTATCACCAGTGGGGCCTGCTTAGAGCTGACACACTCTCCGGCTCTCAGATGCAAAGTGTCACCAAGTTGCCCATGTAAAAAGGTAATGCCTGAGGGGACTTTCACAGGCGCTTCTAAATGTGGGCGCTGCATCTATGACCCAAGCTACAATTAAGGACAAAGGTCCCTGATGAAATGAGGACAAGAAAAAGAATTGAAGATACAGATCTGGCGTTCCCGGCAGCTACAGACATTTCTAACGAGACTTAGGAAATGAGAAAAGATGATAGTGCAGCGCAGAGACACCAGTGAGAGATGGCTGAGGGCAGGATACTTCCCAAGTGGGCAACTCTGACCCTTCTGCCCAGAACTGGGTATTGCCTTGTCTGCCAAAAAAAACCTTCACTAGGTACAAAAGCCTGACCCCTGGAGAAGGTCCTTAGCCCAGATGGGTACTGAGTGCCAATTATAGCGAAGGGCAGACTCACTGTGGGTGCGTCTTGTAAAGAGACCCGTCGACACCAACCGTGGTCCGCAGCCTGGGGACGCCCTTGTTATCCCGAAGGCGATTCAAGATGGCGCCCAGCGTTGCAGCCACCAGGTTGGCAGAGCGGAATGAGACAATGGTGCACACGTGCTGGACCGAAACACAGTCGTCATGAGACGGTTCCACTCCCAGGCGGGTGAGAATGTCTTTGGCATTGTTGAGGCCTTCCTTATTCCTGTGAAGTTAGAGGCCAATACTTGTGAGTTAGGGACCTCATCAGGACGTGCAGAGCACTGAGGTTCGAAGGTCCTGGAAAGGTGAACGCCATTCACCATGTGTGGAGGGCATGGTGCGAAGACAGTTGAACACCTGAAGCATGTGAGAAGGGTTCTCCCCCATAAAGAAATAACAGGTGGAAGGAAAAACTGTGCGACGCTGGGTTACGCCGTGTACGTGGGAAGAAGTGGGGAGGCAAGACCACGTGGCCTCTGAACAGGCGGTGAGACAGCTGCGTGCACCCCAGGCTCAGGGCTCAGGCGGCCTGGGGGAATCGCCTGCTCTTCCCGCCTGAGGGTTCCCCGGGATGCTTACACGTTCTTCCTCGGCGTATTACAGTCAAGTTCTAATTTTCTGCACACGTGCTTTTTATATCTATTGTTGAACTCATCCCAAGGTACTTTATAGTTTTGTTTCTATTATAGATGGTGTCTTTTAAAAACACATATAGTCTCTCTTTTTTCTTTAATGTACCATAGTAAAATAAGATGTTCACAATGGGGAAAACTGTGTGAGGGGTTGTGGGACTCTATTATCCTCGCAACTTTTCTGTAAACCCAGAAGTATTTTAAAACAAAAGGTTTATTTTAAACATATGTACATATTTTCATTATTGCCAAAATACTGAAATTGAATTGACTTTTGTATCTTTTCTTCAGACATCTTCCTAACCTCCCCTGTAGCCCTATTCACTTGCCTAGACTGTTTTGGTGTTAAATACAGACCCTTACCATCTGCAAGTGATGGCAGTTTTATGTCCTCTTTTTTCGATTCTTATGCCTGTAATTTCTTCTCCTTCATTTCTTTATTATTGTTTTAAACACTAGCTAAGACTCCAGGGCAGTGTCGAACAAAAACGGTGATACTGTCTCGTTGCTGATTTTGAAGAGAAAGTTTCCAACATCGGCCCTGGCAGAACGGTTTTGGTAGGCATTTTGGAGATAGTCTTTGTTGCAATACAAATGCTTTCTTGAGCTAGAGCTCAAGTGGGTTTTTGTTTCTTGGCCACCAAAGAGCCAACACCCGACGCGGGCCAAGAGGAAGGCAGGCATTTCCTGGCTTTGTCAATGACTTTGAAGACAAGCCATGCGCCTCCCGCTCCCCTCCTCTCTCCCTCCCCCCACCCCCAGCAGCTGACCGGGGGACTTGAGAAGACGGCTGGGAGCTCAGTCGCATGCTCCCTGCTCACTGTCTCCGCACCAATCACACCCGAAGGAGAGGGATCCTAGGACAAACGCTAGCATATCACGTGACAGAGAGCAGGTCCAGAGAAACTCCTTTCCGTTTCCATCTGCCTCCTCGCCACGAAGGGGGCTGATGAGCATCTTCTCCCAGGAGCCCGGGCTCTGAAGCCACTGGCTTCTCTGAACTCCCAGGACCACAGCAGGGGCTGTGGGAATGACCCCTTAGTGCAGAGATGAAAAGGCATTTCCAGTACGAAGCTGGGCCTAACTTTGAAGCAGGTGGCCCCCCTGGCTAGATGGAGTCTCCCAAACCAGGAATCAAATCTGGTGGCACTCGGATGCCAGCCACGAGACAGGAGTCCTTTAGACTCGGAGGCACCTAACTACGTCAAACTGCCACAGGATCAAGTTCACCTTCTTCCTTCCCAGGGTGAAGGCCTGTAAGTAACAGTCTCGGCAGAGGAGTCTGGGTTTCTTATGTTGAGGCCAAAAGGCAGGGGTCAGGTCGCTGGCTGGACTCTGTCGTTTCGTGTCTATCAGTCCTGTCTCCACTGTCAACCAATATTCCTCAAACTTCTGCCAGGGAACACTTCTTCTGGCTCTTCACCAAAGTCAACGGGGTTTCCTTTAATGTGCTAATGATACTGTAAATCTCTAAGGGAGGATAAATACGCAGTATTTCCCAATGCTATTGGCCACAGAACCCTTTTGTCAGGGAACATGTAATTATCTTGAGCCACCAGGGTTCCCTGGAGCCTAGTCTGGTGAAGGTCCCGATGGCCCAAGGAGGAATTCCCAATCCAGACCCCAGGCTCAGTCAGCTCCTTGCCCACTACTAAAATGCTCTTTAATCTCACCGTGTTGTGGGGGAAAGGGGAGAAGAGGAGGGGCAGAGTGAAGGATAGGGGATGCTTCTGTAACGAAGTCATCCATGAAGTATGCGCTGTTAACTAGAATGTTCTTTAATGAGTTGGCCAAGGCACCTGCAGGGAGACCAGCCCAGGAAGGGACAAAGAAGAGAGGACAGATGGACCCAGAAAGCCCTGGCACTCTTGAGGGAGAACCCCACCACACCAGGACTCGAGCGGTAACAACGGACCCGTCGCTCCTGTGCCCCCAGGGCCCCCAGAGAGCCTCAAGAGGTGGCACCTACTTTTCAATGGCGGACACATCACTGGTGTTGAACTTCCCTCTGGTGAGCAGCTCTGGGGTGATCCGCCCTTCAAATAAAAGGCCCTCCTTGGCCATCTTGACCAGGATCAGTCGAACCAGCTCCCCCAGGTACAAGCCACTGACCATCTTCTCAAACCTGCAGGAGAAAAGCACCAGGCTTATCAGGTCCTTCCTATGTAGCCACCACGGGTCCAACTAATGGGGCGTGGGACAGACACAGAAGGAGACAAGGCCGCATCCCTCACCAGCTCACAGCCCCACTAGCAGGCAAGCCCAGGCCCTTGTGTGATTAAACAGGGGGGTGGCGGGGGGTCATCCAGAGCCCACACCTGTCCCCAGGGTGGGCAACAGGAGAGCACCCCAGGGGCAGGGAGGGAAGACTGCCCACAGTTGGGGGAAATGATAGGATTTGGAAATGAGCAGAATATGATAATCTCTTACAAAACTTTATGTTGTACTTTGCAAATGGCTTTCATCCCCATCACTCTCTCAGGGAGATCACCAAGTGCTGGGGGGAGGAGGTGGCCAGGAAGCATTCCCCCATTTCCCAGGTCAGCAGGGTAACTGTCCTCTCAGAGGGAATGCGGAGTAGACGGTCGGCCGAAATGCAGTCATTCCCATGGGACCCCTGTCACAGGTCACCTCCCTGGCATTTGTGTTCTCTCTCTCAAGCCAAAAGGACCAAAAAGATTTGCTTTGAGGAACCTAATTCTTCCCCACTGACCTCACTCTCAACTCCAGGGGAGGGCTCTGAGTAGCTTAAAGCCAATCAGCGCATCTCACTGCCCAGGTCACTCAGCCACAGGCCAGTCACAGAGCGAATCCTCCCTCTCACCTCCCTGGGCGGTGTGGTTTGAGGGGGGATCTCTGTAACAGCAGCAGTCACACCGAGCCCAGTACTACAGGGGACAGGCTGCCACAAACTGGGGCTCAGTGCCATACCAGTGCCAAACCCAGGCCTGAGTCCTGGCTGACCGGGGGCCAAGAGAAAGCCCTGAGCAGGTCAGATCCAAGAGGCAGGACCACATGCAGGCGGCCGGCCTGGCCTCCGAGGGAGCCCAGCTGGCACACCCAGAACTGGCTGTGGCACAGCAAAACAATCTGTCCCATTCAAAGGCAGGCCCGGGAGCCAGGGATGCCACTGGGACCTGAGCACTCGGCCCTCCCTCATCCGTCCACATGAGCAGAGAAACACAGCTCTCATTGTTCCTGCTCCTGACGGGACCAGACAGGTCCGTCCCAGCCACGGCTGTGCCAAGGAGCCCTGGCAGGGGAGCCCTTCTGAGTCCGACCTGCCCAGACACCACCCCGAGTGCCTGCTGGAACGGATCCTGTGTGCAACCCTGAGCTGGAATCTCAGGGCTTGCAGGGGCCAGACTGCAGGCCCCACAGCTGTGTCTCTCTCCAAAGGAGTGACAGATAATGCGAATCTGATGGGCTTTTCCCTTTGTGATCACCTGGCTTTCTTCCCCTTTCATCTCCTACCCCAAATCTTATGTTAAGTGTCCCCTAAGCCATACATATGACTAGTAAGGACAGGTGGGTTGGACTCACAGCTGTTTTCCAGGGTTCAGAGACCCCCGGTCTATCTCGCGGTCAAACTCAGTGCGGATGTCTTCCAGGGCCCCGTCGTCCCCGAAGGCCCCCCACTCGGTGTTGATGCACATCCTCCCCTCGTCGCCTTCCACCAGGTCAATGTGCCTCAGCTCCTCCATGTAGCACGCGTTGGTGCCCGTGCCTTGGAGAGAGAGACAAGACCAAAGCAGTGACCACACGAAGTCACCGAGAGGAGGGGTGCCCTCTGGAGACACTGCCGGCAGGAAGGAATGAGGAAAGGGGTGGAAATTACCAATAATGATGCCAACTTCACACTGCTGATCGTCATAGCCACAGGTCATCATGGTCCCCACCGTGTCATTCACCACAGCCACAATGTTGGCTTCGTAATCCTGGGGACAGATAACAGGGCGTCACCTCCACTCACAGGTGGGAGCAGAGATCACAAATCTCCAGAGATAGTGGTTTTCAGGGCCACCGTTGCCACTGTAGGTGGTGCTGCTTTCATCGCGCCCGGCACTCAAATTAACTGGGTCCAGTGGACTGAAGGATGGAAACTGCAGTCCCCGTCATTATCTGGCATACAATTCTTCTCAGAGTGGCCCTGGCCAGTGTGGCTCAGTTGGTTGGAGCATTGTCCAATTGACCAAAAGGTCACAGGTTCAGTTCCTGGTCAGGGCACATGCCCAGGTTTCAGGTTTGATCCCTGGTCAGGATGCACATAAGAGGGCAATCAATTGATGTTTCTCTCTCTCCCTCTTCCTCTCTCTCTAAAAATGCAATGAATATCCTCAGGTGATGATTAAAAAAAAAATTAAAAGATTGTATTAGAGTGGATTTTATATAGAGCCACAGCCCTCTGCAACATGTGTGGACTGCCCCCATTCCTGGTTCCAGCCGCGGCAGGCAGCACCTGACCACCTACCAGCTGGTCCCCTGTGCATACATCCAGCCTTCCTCTGTCAGAAGGGGGCCACCGCCTCCCAAGGGCTTGGCTCCTTTGGGCAGCACCTCAAAGAGCTCTGTTTCAACCACTCCCGACCTCCTGGACTGACTACCCTTACTGCTGGCTCAACTGCCTGGGCCTTCAAGACTTCCCACCTGATGAGTCAGGTCATGCACTACTGCCCCTCCCTACCTCCAAAAGGGCCTCGGCATGTTTTAGCACACAGCTCTCCCCCCACACGCCCCCACCCCGACACAGCCAAAGCCTAGAGAGAGGTTACCCCACGCTTTTTGATGGCTTTGTCAAGCAGCTTCACCACATCTGCTCCCTCCACTCCGCTTGCTTTAAATCGCTTTGTCCAGGTGATCAGAATTCCCTGCAAAGGAGAGGGGATGGGTGGGGTCAGAAGAAGGAATGGAGGCTACTGACTCCTTCCGGAGGACAGTGACAAAGCAGAGGTCCAGAGGGACCAAGTGGCTGCTCCAGATCACACTGGGTGACAGGACCGGGCTGTCCCATTTCCTGTCCATCCACCTGCACAATGGATTTCTCTGGCGGCTGCCATGGGAAGAAGCCTGCAGCGCGCGCCAGAGCACAGCAACGGCCTGGCCTCTCCAGGAGGGTCACCGGCGTGCAAATCCAACTGGATGTCACCTGCTCAGCCAGATGTCATGGAAAAGTGAACAGGGAATACCCAGTTAGTGCCTGATCACCGCTCCCCACTTTGCAACCAAACCCCACTTCCACAGCCCCAAGACAGAGCCAGGCTGAGACGAGAAACGCTAAGACAACTCTTGGCTAAGGAGCTTTGAAGAGGCAGGCCCCGGAGATTTAAGGAAAATACAGCCCAAGTGTGTGTGATTTATGTCTCTTTCCCAACTTTGGAACTTAAGCCCCATTTGAAAGCAGCGACTCCACTCTTTCTACAATGAGACCCATTTCTGTTTGTATGTCAATGGAGAAACCTCATAGATAGCCAATGGTTATTCACTTGGGAATGTAAAAGGATAGAAATTTCACTTTTTGCTTTATCTCTTTATATTATTTCAGTAGTTTTACAAATTGCTTTTGTATTTTAAAAAAAATTAAAGATACTAGAGAAGAAAAGTAATTGCTATACTTGAATGTTTTTCTCTGAATGGAGGAAGTCACTGTGAGTAACATGGCAGGTCGGGAAGAGCTGCTGGCAGGCCGTCCGCTGGGGGCTGTGTGTGACCCAGGCACGGGCGCTCACTGTGGAAGCCACACAGTCTACAGGGTGTGTGGGAAGGGCAAGTACTTGGGACAATTTGTGGTTCTTTGCTCAGCAGGAGCCTGCAGCTACACCAGGCATTCCAAAAGCTCCTGGACACTGTTTTTTTCCCCTCAACTCCCACTGCCCCCACAAAAAATGGACTCTGAGAATATGGTGTTGTAGAAACATGGGGTCAGAAACCAGGAGACTGGGTCCTACTCCCACAATCCCGCTCTTTTCCCTGTGGGTCAAGGCCGCCCGGTGGGGCCCCCACCTCTGGCTCCTTCTCTGCCCACAGTGCCCCTCTGCCAGGCACACCTGCTGCACCCTGTGAGGATACGGTGGCCCCAAGTTCCCTCCCCACTCCCGCAATGCCTGTTCCCTACAAGAGATCTCTCCAAGGGCCTAGCGCAGCCCACGCTGGGATGGCACTCGGTCCACAGCTGCTAATGAATGAGCGACATCAAGCACAGTGGCTTCATTCCCACCTCTCCTGGTGGGAAGGGGATGTCTCACACCATCTCTGCCCAGGGAGTGTGACGTCATGTCTCAGTTCTCAAAAGCCAAGTGACATGTAGTACCAACAACAGGCTTTGTGAAAGGTTTGGAAAGACACCTTGAAGGCCAAAGTGATCTGAATACCTTGGAGGTATCGCAATATCAGACAGAGAGAGAGAGAAAAGAGGAGACAGCAACATCTCAGAGGCCTTTAGACATGTGTGGGGGGTGGGGGTCCCCTGGGCGGGAGGTGGGGCCTGGGATTCTGGTCCTAGATCTGCCTTTAATAAACCCTGTGACCTTGTGGATGAGGGGCTTGGCCGGCTGAACTCCCAGGCCCCTTCTTGCTCTGGCACTGTGATTGCACAAATTATGCAGATGTCAGGGCCCCAGCGGCATGAGGCAGAGCCCAGGAGAGCGCGCTTACCCCACTGAAAAAGGTACAGGGCCCAGAAGCAAGGGGGGCACCTGCACCCAAATGTGACTATTCTGCAGAACCGTGAACTGGTGACCCACGCAGGCTCTGCTGCTTCTGGCTTGGGTGGCCTTGGGCAGGTTCCTAACTCCTCTGAGCCTCAACTTCCTCATCTGTAAAGTGGGGACCATAAGCACTTCGCTCGGGGGGCGGGTGCCTGAAGGTTGTGTGTGTAGTCTGTGAAGGGCACACTAGAACACCTGGTGGACCTGGACGGTGCTAACTCTCAGTTCCTGTTATGAGCAGTCTGTTCACGGGCTGCTGTGTGTGTGTGTGTGGTGGGTGCGGTTTTTCTGTCTCTCTAGGTAGAAGAGGAACGAGGTGGCAACTACTCGCTTTGTAAGCCCGCAGCGCTCTGCAACGCCGGCACACGGGATGCCCGAGTCCTGCCTTGCTGAGCCGGCGAAGGAAAAAGTGGCAAACAAGGCGGGTGGTGCCCCAGCCACCTGCCGGCCCAGAACCAGCAGAGGTTATGGAGAGGTGGCCCTGGCCCCTGAAGCGGCACCCTAACCGGTCGCTCTGACGAGGATGGCTTCCCGGCACACAGCACGGCTCTGACCGAGGGTTCCCGACCTCTCTCCACCACTACGCCCACTTTTTTCCTTCACCTGCTTGCGTTTAATACACGGTTCTCTCCACCCGACGGCCACAAATAATACAATTCACTTCCAAAAACACATAAATAACTAAAGTAATGGAAAAAATAAATATAATAGCATCACCTCACATTAATTTCTATGGTTTAAAAAAACAAAAAGACATGCAGGCCGTCCCATAAACAAAAGGGAAAAGCAGTCAAGAAAAGGGGTTCATTAGCTTTTCTACTCTGGGGCGTCTGTGGAGCCCGGTAATCCCAGTGTCCTTACCTCGTCTATTCTGGATTGCCGACAAGGGAAAGAAAATGTGAGTCCCACAGGTAATTTCTTGTCCTTGATCTTCCTTTTCTCCATGAAGTCTCCCAGACACTCAGCGACATGATCAAAAAGCTGGAGGAAGCACGAGAGAAGAGTCAGGAGGGAAAATGTACACGACACGGCACCGGCCCTGCTGGAAAAGCCGCACCGAGTGTGAGCGGCGGAGAAAGTCCCCGATCGCACCCGCCCGTGGGCAGCCACAGCTCAGGGTGCATTTCAAACCCTTCCAATAGAACCGGCCCCTCAGCAGTCACGAGTATATATTATCAGGGTATTGAGGCCATTTAAAAATATTAAATATTAAATGTGGTTGATAATTTAAAATATTTTTAAAATTTAAAATAATAGAAATCAGCTCATCGCTCCATATCACAGAGTTCCCATCAGCCACCCAGGTGGAGTGCTAGCTGGCCCCTTCCCAGAAGTCACTATCCCGCCTCCCTTTTCCCCCAGGCATCTCTCTCTGTCTACCTCTGTCTGCAAATTCCAGAAGCTCCAGGAGCAGAGCCGCAGGCACTAGCCCCCTTGAGTGAGGTAGCGATCTTCAGGCTATTTGTATTTCTACTTTTTTCTGAAGTATAATAGACATACCAAAAAACAGTGCCCGCATCCCAAGTGTAGAGCTTGTTGGCTCCTTCTCACGAGCCGCGCCCACCTGTGTCACCAGCCCCCAGACCGGGAAACACAATGCTGTCAGCCCAGACACCCCGCTCGAGTCCGCTCCAGTCCCAGCCACGGCGCCCAACCCCACACGGGCAGTCGCCAGCCTCCCTGACTTCTAACACACTCAACTGGTTCTGCCTGTCTACTGTATGTACATGGAAGAACCTCATGCAGCCTTGGATGGATGTCTGCTTTCACTCTACATGATGTGCATGGAAGTCATTACCTTGTTTTGCATCTTTGCCGACTGTTCATTCTCACTGCTGCATAGCATTCTATGGGGTAGATACACCATAATTTACTTGGTGGGCTGCGATTTAAGCTTACCTGCCCCACGCCACATTGCCTGGGATATGCATACACCTCCTAGGTCCTACAAGGAGCCCCGAACACTGTTTCCCTAGCCTGTGAGTGAATACTGTCCATGATGGGAGGCTCACCTCCTTTAAGGCAATCTTTTTGGATCCGATACCTCCCCTCATCTCTAAAATGTACCCAGAACTGAATATGCTATTTCATATGTATTCCGACCAGAGGAGAACTAAGCTGGACTAAGGAACTTCCCTTTTCCTTAGCTCTATGCCTCCACAATGTAGGCACTACCCCCTGGCCCTGACCGTTTTCACGTGGGAGTCACAGCACTAGACCTCCCGTATGTGTGGAATTACCACGACTGTGGAGCTTCTTGAAGCCTAGAAGAAGGTGGTATTGGCAAGCAAGGTCAAGCCACACTGCCACAGGAAGCAGACCCAGCCCTGCCCCCAGAAGAGGCCATCTGCCTAAAGTCTTTCTTTGCAGGGGTAACCTTGACAGGGGGCCAGATGTGTATCCCCATCTCCGTCCCTGACCCAGCTTCTGAAGTCTGACTTTTCTCCCAGGGTAAAGGAAAACCTGCCAATTTTGATGTAGGAGCGTCTGCTGCTGAGTCACTATTAGTCAGGCTATGCCTGCAGCAGGCAGTACTGACTAAGGAGAGACACGTGACCACTGGCCCTGGAGAAGCCGGCTAAGCTCCCTGCGACCTATATTTCTGAGAGATATCAGCCCACTACTAAGTCCATCAGCACAACCCACGTCACACACACTCAGAAGCTCCAGGCTCCCCCTTGGCCCTCAGGAGAGAGGCCAGGAGGAAAGAAGGCTGCTGGCAGGAAGCAACAGGGAGAACACAGCCCGCAGAAATGGATTTAAATGAATGGGGTGCACTAACCAGCCCTGAGCCCAGCTAAACACAACCATCCTGAGGAGCTCTGTTAAGAAGGAAATGCAGTGTGGCGGAATGTCCACAATCCAGGGGCTCAAGGAGACAGGAAGCTCCCCTCAGGCCAACTATGTCTGTGACCACCGGGGGAAGGAAGTGACCCAGGCTCTGTGGACTCAAAATTTTAGAGTCCAGAAAACATTAATTTTTCTTTTCTAACAACACGCCAGTAATAACTCCCCACACACAGTCCCCGCTCACAATCCCCACACACAGACCCGGTTCCTCTGACAAGGATGGCAAACAACGACTAAAATAAAAACCTCAACACTTCTTATTCAAAATTCCCAAAATTAAAAAAGAAGTGATGTTTTAAGATGGCATTTATGCTTCCAAAATTACTAAAGCTTAAAACTGCACTGAAACGTGAGGCACTGGGAGTGTGTGTGTGCGTGTGTGCGTGTGTGCGTGTGTGTGGGCAGAGAGGGAAGGACAAAGCAAATGGTGAACAACCAGGAAGTCTGGATTGAGGGCTATGTGGGAGTTCTTTGTGCTTATCTTAAAACTTTGCTGTAAGTTCAATATCATTTCAAACAAAATGTTTAAAAATCGATTAAGAATTCCCACACCTTTCAGAAGATGAGATCACAACCCCAAGAATTCAGCACTGTTCATAGTCTGAGCTACTTCATGGGCAAAATGGGGCCGCTGGTTTTCCAGAAGCTGTATAAATCGATGAGAGACGTCACAAAAATGGACCACCCAGTACTTATTTCTAACTTCATGTCAGACCTCTGGAACAGAAGTTCTTGGTCCATCCCTATTTTTCAACTGCCAAACCTCCCTCAGCCCCTGGACCTTCCTCCTTGCCCACAGCCCTCACATTTCCTCACCACTAAAAAAATTTAATAAATAAAAACAATCAAGACAAAGACAAAACCCAGACTAAGAGCATTCCATGTTGGTAAAACTGTCACTTCTGGACCCAGACTACCTGGGTTCAAATCCCAGCTCTATCACTTACGAGCTGAGACCCAAGGGGCTGGTCACTTAACATCCGAGCTTAAATTTTCTCATCTGCGAAACGGGAATAATAATAATATCTACTGAAAAGCGTTGTCGGGATGAATAAATGAGTTCATCCACATGAAGTGCTTCCATCAGTGCCTCACATGTGACAAACACCATGTATTTACTATGACAAACATCATTACAATCATCATCGTCACTGTTTTTTGTTTGCAGACTGGTTCACAGGGGCGGAGAAACTACAGAGAAGGCAACAAAGTGCTCCTGGGGCTGAGAACACGGGGACAGAGGCTGGGACGGCCGAGCCCCCAGAGGCAGCCGGAAGAAGAAAGGCACTGTGGGAGTGAACGTAGGAAGTATGCACCTGTGGGGGAGACATTCCCTTAACTTACAAACCCTGCCAAAGCACACAGGAATGTCTGCAGCGCAAAGGCGAAGGCCGCAGGCGGAGGTGGCTCAACCCAAGGACCACGGGAATAGAGTGTGACAGGTCAGTGCTTGTTGCCAAACGGAGGGAGCAGGATGCCACCCCACGGCTGCTGGCCACCCTCAAGGAGGAGCAACGCAGCGACCCCTGGGCAGGATTAGGAGCCCTAGCCGCTGGCAGCTTTCACACACACACTGGATGACGGCCCGTGCCTTCAGCCCAGGAATGGAGGGATAGGGGAGGAAACCTGCAGGCAGGGCCGTTGATGAGAGATCCGCCCATTTCAGTGGTTGACTGAACAGTGATTCATCCTTCTAATGACAGTGTCACGGTTTGAAAAGCTCTTAACCAGCCCCCCAGAAGCAGGTTAAAGGCCTGAATCAGCCCTTTCCTTGAAAAGGCAGAGCATTTGCTCCAGGTCCCACTCCACAAAGTGGAGCCCACAGGGACGACTGCTGGGCCCCATCTCAAAGTCTAGCCTGGAGCAAATGTGCTTTCCGGAGAACTTAGTCATGGACCTTGCTGTGAACACACCCTCCTAACGCAAATATTTGGCGATCTCTGAATACCCATCCTGGATGGCAGCCATAACCCAGGAGGCGAGCCACAGACTGGAGAAGCCAGAACATCTACGGGAGTACAGGCTTCCAAGACGCAGATAGGACCGAAAACCTGAGCAGGGGCTACCACAGGGCCCTCAGCGAGCTGGGGACACCGCACTCACTGCAACCGGACAGGCAGGAGAGGGGTGGACAGCTCCCACCCCTGGGCCAACAAAGACGGTGGGGGGGGGGGGGGGGGGTTCAGGTACCAAGTGAGAGAGGAGGGGACGGTGATTTCCCAATCAAGGTCCTGCCCTATTTGCTTTCACTGCTGACAACCAACGACTCATAGGAGACTATTAAAGTGGATGGCCAGGATCCCCCGTTTAGCCCTGGGGCTGCAAACTAAAATTCCCATTGCCCCCCAGGTGACAGCCACTCCCTGGGAGGCCTGGGCCTTGGGTGAAGTGGGTGAGGAGGCCAATGACCTAGAAGAGGAGTTCTGACTCAAGAGCTCTGCTGAATCTGCCCTGGCTGGTGTAGCTCAGTGGATTGAGCGCAGGCTGGGAACCAGAGGGTCCGGGTTCGATTCCCAGCCAGGGCACATGCCTGGGTTGTGGGCCAGGTCCCCATGAGGGCCATGTGGGAGGCAACCATACATTGCTGTTTCTCTCCCTGTCTCCCTCCCTTCCCCTCTCTCTAAAAATAAATAAAATCTTAAAAGCTCTGCTGAGTCTGTGCTGAGAAACGAACCCCAGGGTCCTTAAGGATTGAAGGCCTTTATCCGACAGAGTGCTGGGCCTCCCCCTTCCCCGCCTTCCCCAGTGAGCGCCCCTGTGCCCCTCCTGTCCACCAGTTTACCAGGCACTAGGGTCTCTTCAGAAGGTCACACCTCCCACCCAGGAGTCCCTCTCCACATACATCTGTGACGACACCTTCCAGGGCTCAGGACACCAGTGCTTCGGGATTTGGTTCCTGGAGGGAGCAGGACCCACCTGGGTTCCGCTGCCGTGCATGATGTTCTCCGGGGTGCCGTACACCTCAGACTCCATGTGAACATTCTGTTTTTTCTCATGATTCACTTGCACCCGCAGAATTCGAAAGGAAGACCCACCAAGATCCAGGGCAATGAAATCTCCCTTTTCTGTTTAAGGAGACAATAGGTACTGCATCAGATTCAAGTTTTACGAGAAAGCCCCCGACTCTGCAGCTTCTCCCAGCGTGCGGCCATCCGCCTCCCCCTGCGGACAGCACTGCCGGCCAGGAAGCAGGAGTCACGCAGACCTCACCAGTGCCCCCAGCCCACGCTGGCGTCCTTGGGCAGACACCTTCAAGCAGTCGCTCTCACTCCAGACAACAGGGGACTGAAAGTACTGACTCAAGTACCAAGTCCCACCCCACCTTTCTCTAACTCCTTCCCCTGGTCAAAAACAGCACTGCTATCCATACATTAAAAATAAAAGCAGCACTTCATCCCAGAGAAACCCCGCCTCCGAGTCATCCTGTAACTGGGGTTCTCTCCATGTCAGCTCAGACACGGGTGACAGCGAGGCCAGAACTCCATTTATTCCCCAGGGGATTTTTTTCCCATTGTGATAAAATTTACCATTGTAACCGTTTTTAAGTGGCATTAAGTACACTCCCAATGTTCTGCAATCATCAACACTATCTCCAAAACTTTTTATCACCCCAAACAGAAACTCTATAACCATTAAGCGAGAACTCCCCCCTCCCCCTCCCTCCAGGCCCTGCCTGGTAATCTCTATTCTACTTTCTGTCTCTACGAATTTGCCTATTCTCGATATTTCCTATAAGTGAAATCATACAATATTTGTCCTCTGGTGTCAAGCTTATTTAATTTTGTATAAAATCCCAAAGGTTCAGGTGAAAAAGGTGAAGGGGTTAAGCAAAAATAAAAATAAAATGAAATCTCCAAGGTTCATGCATGCCGGAGCACACGTCAGCATTTCACTCCTTCCGGGGCTGAGCGACGCTGTGCGGTGCGCACACACCACGTTTTGTTTATCCGTTCCTCTGTCGCCGGGCACTTGGGTCGTTTCCACCGAGGGATGTTTGAAACAGAAATCCCCCTTGATCACAGGAGAGCAAACTGGCCAGACACCGTCACGTGCCTCGGGACCGACGTGTGCAAGAGCTGGGCGGGCGCCGCAGGACAGAGAAAGATGACGGGACTGCAAGCCGAGACTGCCACATAGCACTGGCGGAGGCTGCGGGGGGCACGGGCAGGGCTCCCAACCACTAAGCCGCCATCAAACATCACCCTATTTCTCATTAGTTATCCCCACACGTGCTCCCCCCAAAATCAGTTCATTTTACTTCGATGCTAAGGTGACATTCTCACTGTCCCAATGCACATCATGCCAGAGATGACAGGCATTCCTCCCGTGCTGAGCCCCAGTGGTCCGCTAAGCCCTTAATCCTAAGGCACTAAAGACGGGCCTGCTTGGGACATCTTGTTTTCCCAGGGAAACATCTTCTTTGTAACAGCATTATTGAGATATAATTCACACACCACACAATTCACCCACTTAAAGTGTACAATTCAAGGGTGTTTAGTATACTCACTCACGCAACCATGACCACAAACCAGTTTTAGAACCTTTTCATCACCGTGAAAAGCAGTCCTGTGCCCTCTGTCACCTCTCAAGCCCCTTATCCCCTATGGTCCTGAGTCACCATTGAACTGTCACCATTGACTTGCCTACTCTGGACATTTCCTATAAATGGGATCACATAACATGTGGCCTGTTGGGACAAAGTTTTTATACTTAGCGAAATATAAAATATACCCTTTTTTAGGAAAATATTTTTAAGGTTCATCATATCACAGCAAATATCAGCACTTCATTCATTTTTATGGCTAAACAATACTCCACTGTGTGAATATACTTCATCTCATTTACCAGTTCATCTGTTGATGGACATTTAGGTTGTTCACACCTTTTGACAAGGATGATTAATGCTGCTATGAATATCTGTGCACAAGTTTTCGTGTGGACATTTATTTTAATTCCCCTTGGGTGCACAGCCAGAAGTCGAACTGCTGTGTAAAATGTTTTCCAAAGCAGTTGTACCATCTCACATCCCACCAGTAATGTATGAAGGTTCACTTTCTTCACACCCTCAACGCTTGGTATTATCCACATTGTTTTGATTCATATTTCTCTGACGACCAATGACAATGAGCACCTTTTCATGTGCTTACTGTCCATTCATGTGCGTTCTTTAGAGAAATGTCAATTCAGATCCCTGGTTTATTTTAAAAAGTGGGTTGTCTTTTCAGTGTCAAGTTGTATGAGTTCTGTATGTTCTAGATACAAGTCCCTATCAGACCTATGACTTGCAAATATTTTTTCTCATTCTATGAATTGTCTTTTCACTGTCTTGATGGTGACTTTTAAAGCATGAAAGTTTTTAATTTTGATGAAGTACAATTTATTTTTTTCTTTTGGCATTATTTGCTGAAAAGACTATCCTCTCCCTCACTGAATAGTCTGTCACCTGTGTCAAAAATCAAGTGACCATAGCCCTGATCTGTGTGGCTCAGTTGGTTGGGTGTCATCCTGCAAAGCAAAAAGTCGCCGGTTCGATTCCCGGTCAGAGCACATGCCTGGATTGTGAGTTCAGTCCCTGGTCAGGGTGCTTGCAAGAGGCAACCAATCAATATTTCTCTCTCTCACTGATGTTTCTCTCCCTCTCTTTCTCCCTCCCTTACCCTCTCTCTAAAAACAAATAAATAAAATCTTTAAAAAAAAAAAAAAACAAGTGACCATGAATGCGTGAATTTACTTCTGAACTCTCAATTCTTTTTTCCCCCAGGTTCAGAGATAAAATTGACATCCTGCACTATCAGCTCTGATCCACCGATCCCTGTGTCTCTCCTGTGCCAGCACCTCTGTCTTGACTACTGTCTCTCTGTCGTAAATTCTGAAACCGGGAAGTAAAAGTCCTCCAACTGTTTTCTTCTTTTTCAAGATTATTTTGGCTCTTCTGGATCCCTTAAGCTCTTTTATTTTTTTTGTTTTAAGTAGTGACTGTTTTTTTAAAAAAACAAAGCATTCTCTTTTATAAAGCTAGCACGTCTTTGCATTTGATCCCACTGAGCTGCAAGCTCTGACACACTGCTCTGTTTCTGGAACTTAAAATGGTGTTAGGCATACAGTAAGAACTCCACAAATACTTGAACTAACAAGGGTGGAAAGGAATAAATAAACAAACCAAAGAACTCTTACACTGATTATCACTGTTCTCATCCTCTCTCTCTCTCTCTCTCTGTCTCTCTCTCTCATTCCTTGAGGGAAAGACAACTCAGAATTCTTTACACCTGCCTCTGACACCAGGACAGCTCAATAACTGCTTGGTGGCTGCTTGATCACAGGGGTTGGGGATTCATTCATTCATTCATTCATTCATTCATTCATTCATTCAATTCTGGCACCCCGTTTGTTGTTCATTAAGCAGGAAGCAGTTATGCCCCAGATTGGTTGGATTTTTTTTAATAAGCACTTTATTGAGAAATAACTCACATATTACAAAATCCACCCATTTTAAAGTATAGTTTAATGGGTTTCAGTATGTATTTAGAGTTGTGCAACCATCACCACTAATTTCAGAAAATTTTCACCAACCCAACAAAGAAACCCCTTTCCCATTCGCAGTCACTCTCACTTCCTCCCAACCCCATTATCCAACAACACCCACTAATCGGCTGTCTGTCTCTGCAGACTTCGGATCAACAGACTCAAACAACATGAGGTCCGCTGTGGCTGGCTCCTTTTGCCTACGTGATTTTCAAGGTTCATCCATTACAGCATGGATCAGTGGCTCATTCCTTGTGATGGCTGAGCTGTATTCCATTGTATGGTGCTGCTGGTTTGCAACTGCTTCTATGGTCCAGATGAAAGGGGCCGAGGGAGACTGCTGGGAAGCAGGTGCCACAGATTTGTGGGAGATACTACTACCAGGTTAAAAAACTGAATTCGGTACGAGGAGGCCCCTCTCAGGAGGATGCATTACTATGATATCAGAAACACTTTATATTACCACCTGCTGGCATTCATTGAGCCTTTCTGTATGCCAGTCATTAAGTGCCTCACATACATCATTTTCCTTTAACCCTCTCAACCCTATGAAGCAGGTACTATTATGATCCCCACTCTACAGATGTGCAAATACAGGTTGGGAGGAGTTGGGTAACTTAGACAAGCGCACATCCAATAAGCGGCCGAGCCAGAATTCAAATCCAAAGCCCCAATTCATAACCAGTGGATAAATCTGCCTCCTGGACAGACCACAGGGACAAGGATCCCAGGGATGGCACACCAAGAATGGCTACATTCCTTTTTGGGGGTCTTCAACACCCATGACTCCTTGCAGCTTTTTGGTTTTGTTTTGCTTTGTCCTTTAAGTGAAGATCATTAAAACTCAGTCTGGTAAACAGCTATACGCCACTTGTGCACAGGGAAATACCGGAACACCTGCTGGAAGGCGTCAGTGTTGACACAGCATGTAAGAGTTTACAGCCCCTCGTGCAGGAAGCGGTCAGGTTTCAGGCAACACCTTTACAGGACCCAGGCCAAAAGTTTTTCAAGCAGGATAAGTGAAAATGACCTTAGCTGCCTGTGATCCAGGAGGAACCTGGCCGTAGGTGCCTGGGGCTGGCCCGCACTTTGCAGCTCTGCAAAGACCCCTGCCTTGTCCCTGCCTCCGGCCACGGACTGTCCGCCCCAGCTCTCTGCTGCTCCTTTTTTTAACAAGCACAGTCAGTGGGGCCCTAAGGAGTTAGAGTCAGAAAAGGCAACCAGAAAAGGTGGCCTTGAGATGTCAGGAGAATGCTAAATACTGGGCACTCCGCACCCCGGGAAGTGGGATGGATGAGCTGGGGGCCTTTCCCCGAAGGCCGCTCACAGAGGGTCAGTGCCCATCCCAGCACGGCTCCTGATCCTGCCTCAGAGGCGACCCACATTCCAAGGTGTTTGTGCTAAAAGAAATGGCAGTTGGCACCTCTACTGTATGTGATTCCATTTGCAGTTCAGGACAAACATTAACTCGCTTTCTCAGTTTATGGATTAGGAAGCTCCAACCGAACCAGCGGAATGACCTGTTTATGGGCACACACCGCAGCCCCTCCCTTTTCTTAGTCACTCGTATTCTCACAAACACTGTAATGCTCGTTATTTTCTACGGGTATATGTCCTATTTTCCTCCACTGGATGATATGCAACTTGAAAGAAGGAGCAATTTAACATGCTTACCTCCCTTCCGCAGCACCGAGCCCTGCACACAGTGGCCATCAGCACAGCTTTGCTGCCAGTGCAGTGAGAACTGCCTGGGTCAGGTGCAGGGTCTGCTCGGCCCTATTCTCCGCCACGCAAACAACAACAAGGAATGACGTCGTGTAAGGCCAATGAGCTATCGGGAAAAGTCTGTTGGCTATCTAGCATCTCTTTAGATAACTATCCTCCTGTTTTATATTTGAGGTTGGGGTGGGGCTGACCCCCCTGCTATAGCTCCAGGGGACCAATGTGTGACCCAGGAGCGCCCAAAGTCTCCCATCTTGGCACTAGGATGGATGGGTCCAGAATGGACGCATGAGCCATGTCAGACAATCATCACTGTCTCCAAGATGGTGGGATAGCCAGATCTGAGGTGAGGTGCCAGCAAGGACTGCCGGGCTATCACCACCAGGAGGGAGAGGTGGCCCCCAAAAGAAGCCAACAAAGAGACTGAAAGACAAGACACAGGTGACTCCTGGATACAGAAGCCAACTTACAACTAGCTTTCCCAGTTACATGAACCTAGAATTTGGACCTCTTTTTGCTTATACAAAGTGAAGTGAGATTTCTTTCGGCTGTAACCAGAAAGTTCCCAAGTTCAATATTCTTCATTAGAGAATGAGTCCCCCAAATGCTTGCCCTCATAATAAAGGGGATCTATCATACCATTTTACATCAGGTTGGCTCCCCGACTCAGAGCTATGGGGTGCAGTGGTACCAGAGCTGCCATCCGTGGGATCACCCACATTTTATGGGGTACTGGGGTGGGAGTGAGACAGCCTGTCTTTGCTTCCCCCTTTACCTGCCGCACCCTGCCCACAATACCACAGGGATGACGGTGAATTCTAAAGAACTTTAAACCTTTCCTCTAAAGGAAATCCGTGCGTCCCACAGTGGGAAGTGTAGCCCTGACATTTCACGTCTAAATAGAGCACGGACTCTCGTGAAACATAAAGATGGCAAGCAGGACCCATGCGTGTGGTGGCGGAATTTCCTGTGGGGAAATGAGGTTAGCATATTTCTCAGATTTAAAAAACCTTGCTCCTGCTAAAACCTCTCTCTCCCTGGATCAAAAGAACTTATGCTGATACATGCCTAGTTCCCTCAAGGATAGTGTTTATAGTTCCTTTGAGTTCAGCCCAAACCTGTTGTCCTTCCATGTGCATATCTCTCCTTTTGATGTACCTTCCTGGACGTCTACCACCTAACTCGAATCTACAATCTATGCATAGTTAATGAAGGCCATTCTCATGCTCTGTACTCTGGATCATTAATAAAGCCGCCCCCCCCCACCCCACCAAAGGCTCGGGGCCTCTCCAAGATAATAATGGAGGGGACACATGGTCCCGGAATTTCTAGTCCAGTGTATTACGTGTAAAATTATTTATACGCAGCCGTGGCAATACGAATTTTGTGGGACAGAATTCGCGACATTCCTCCAGGGTTAGACGTACACACTTAGGCCTGATGAGTGGGGGTCCTCTCAGCGGCCCCATCGGTTGGGAAGGGCCATCCCAAAGAAATCTCACAAAGTCACTTAGTAAATCACAAAGATGAAGAGGAGAGCCACGGCCCCCTGTAACTCTGTGGCAGTTCGCAGTTCCCAAAGCACTGTCACCTGATCCTCTTGACAGCCTGAGGCAGGCAGGGCAAGGGCCATCACGCCCGTTTTCCAGAGGAGGAAATGGAGGCTTAGAAAAGCGACGTGACTTCTACAAGGCCACACAGACAATGAGCAGTAGAGCCAGAGACTGATCCGGTGTTCCGAGATTTTATTTATTTATTTATCTCTTCATTTCAGCCTCTTTTGGTAGCCGCGGGCAACCCTCCAACTTCCTCTTCAAATCTTCGGCCTCAACCTTCCTTTCTGCTGCTGGTGTCTCCTACCTGAGACTTCTTTCCACAGGTCCCATTTCACTGCAGCCAGGAGAACTGCTCTTCCAGAGAAGGCTCATTAAACAAAGCATCTGAAGGGCCCCTGGCAACTCTCCACTTTCTAACGACAGCCATTATTATCAGCAAATGACAGAAAACAAACACGGGAACAGATGTCTCTCTTGAGCCCAGGCCTGCGCTGGAATATGAGGAAAACAAAAACTCCACTTGCGTGAAATGCCTGCCTTTGCCTTGCTCAATGAATTAATTCTGGACATGAGCTCTGAAGGCTCTCCCTCCTGCCTGCAGTCCAGATACTTGATGAGTTAAAACAAACAAACAAACAAACCAAAAAAAAAAAAAAAAACTAGAACACTAGCCATTCAGGAGATTTCACAGATGGGAAGAACTTCGAGGTAATCCCACCATCTCTCCAGATAAGGAAACAGACAGAGAAAGATAAGTGGCCAGCCCAAATGCTGTGGGAAAATAAAGGAAATACTTTCCTCTCTTTAGCTGGAAAGTAGCCCTACATACTTTGGGGGCTCAAAAAATTAATGGTGACCACACCACAAGTCAAATATTTTCAAACTTACCCTTCTGGGCAGAACATGCTAGGAACCATGAAGCAGAAACAAAAAAATATGCAACTCAATTTACCCTCAAAACCTTACAATATAACTGGTATTTTCAATATTCATTTTTTAAAAAGATTTTATTCATTTATTTAGAGAGAAGGAAAGGAAAGGAAAAAGAGAGGGCGAGAAACATCAATGTGTGGTTGCCTTTTGCATGCCCCCAACTGGGGGCCTGGCCCACAACCCAGGCATGTACCCTGACCGGGAATAGAACCAGCGACCTTTTGGTTCACAGACCTGCACTCAATCCACTGAGCCACACCAGCCAGGGAACAATATCCTTAATGATAAACAAGAAGAGAAAAAAAAAAAGGAGAAGTTTTACAAATAAAACAGAGAGACCAGGGTCTTCAGAAGAACACGGGGCAGCTTTGAAAAGAGATGTCTGTTCAGCTCAGAGCAGAGTAAGAGGCTTTAAAATCTTCCTCTTTTATTTATTATCCATTCCTTTCCTATTCCAAAAAGGATATACAGTAGCTAAAAGCCACTTTAGGGTTTAAAATATTTACTATATGGATTACTGAAGAGCAATTAAAAAAAAAACACTACCCATAAAAAATGTCCAAAGGCAAAAAATTAATAAAAATGGGCTGATACATTGACAAAAAATCAGCAGATGTTCAGTCCACCAGGGTGAAGGTCAGCAGGAAAAGAAAGGTTTGTTTCTCCCTTTGACTGGGATGTCAAGTCACTACTTAGGGGCAGGAACATCTCCCCACGAGGAAAGCCCAATTTTTCCTTCAGTGGTTTGGGATCACCACCAATTCTACAGCTGACTAATTACACAGTTGAAGCAGTGATTAACATTTCAGAAAGGGAACAGCACCGGGCTTTACTAGGAAGGCTGACTACTCCAAGGGACCTTCTGGTTCCTGGCTGATAGTAATGCAGGGGAGGCGAAGGTGGGGTCACTTCTGTCACACAGGGGCAGGGGCTGCACTTGGGTCAGGTATCCAAGGCCTTGGTATCAATGTCAGTGTCAGTGGGGGACTGCAGGGGCCATTCCAAGAGGAGCGTGGGTTCCAGGGCACCTGAACTGAACCCACGCGTGAATGAACCTGCCCGTGGAAATTAGAAACAGCCATATGGAAAAAGGTTATAGGGTGTGTTATAGTTACATTGTGTCCCCCAAAAAGACACGTGACAGTCCTAACCCTCGGCACCTACAAATGTGACCTTATGTGGAGAGAGGGTCCTTGCGGATGCAATCAAGATGAGGTCATTAGAGCGCACCTTAATCTGACTGCTATCCTTCTAAGAGGAAAGTGTCACGTGAAGACAGAGGCACGTGGGGAGAACACCACACCCTGACAGAGGCAACCTCTGGAGATGCGGAGCAAATCAGGAAACACCGAGACCACCACCAGAAGCTAGAAGAGGCAAGGAAGAGCATCTCAGAAGGCACATGGCCCTGCTGATACCCTGGACTTCTACCTTCCAAAACTGTGATCCGGTGAGTTCGCGTTATTTAAAGCCACCAGTTTGTGGTGCTCTCTGCAGCAACCTTGGAAACCAATATGGGGTGGAAGAAACACTCAGTGGGGTGAGGGGAGGGCTGAGCAGGTGGGGGCGACAGGGGAAGAGCCCTGAGTGCAGGCCAGCAGACCCAGGCCCTCGCACTGCAGACCTCCAGTTTCACTTCCTCCTTCTCCCTCTGCTCCCAACACTGCTCTGCTCCTGAGAGGTGCGAGACACCCAGCCCCATCCACACCGGAGAAGAGAGAGGCTCAAAATTAGTCCCAGGGCCCAGGCTCCTGGGTCCCACTCCACAACCCTAGGACCAAGACCCCCAGCAGGCATAGCGCCTCGTCTATCAGCACACCTCAGACACCGCTGATTATGAGACATGTCATTATGTTACATACGAAAGAAAAAACGCTGCCAGTAATAATCACAACATGTGATTGGTGTACAATACATTACTAAAAAAAAAAATACATTGCTGATTCCAAAGATGTTTGAATAAAAAATTATTTCAAAATAGATAAAATACAGGAGAAAAGATCAAACGGGTTCGGGGAAAAGGCAGGCAAGCCAGGTTAAGCAGGTTTCTTCCCTGAGGGTCTGGCACAGCCTGTGTGGGTTGGTGCCTATTACGAAACCCTACGAGGGGGCTGCAGAAATGTTGGTTTTCCCAGCGAGTCTGAGTTCTGAGCCTTGTTTGGAAAAGTAGCTGATGCGGGCAAACGGCTGGCTGACTAGTGTACTTGGATCACATTCTGAGACCCTCAACCCGGAAACGGTCTGGGAAAGAGTAAGGAAGAGCACCCACTGCGGACATCCGGTCCTAGGATGGGGAGCTGGCTGACGCCGGTCAGGAGGAAAGGGATGCTTTAGCTCCAGGCAGTCGCACAGTCAGGTGCCCTGAAAACATCAGGTACCCTTCTGAGCTCTTCCAAGTAAAGGGGAGGCACACCCACCCACCTCCCCTCCCCTTCCTCTTCTCTCAGCTGGCAGCAGGCGCAGCCACACCTCTCCCACAGAGCTGCAAGACTCCACTAGCTAACGCTGGTTGTGCCTGCCATCCAGGGCTGGGAAAAAAACGGAGGGAACTACAAAGCCAGCGACATCAGAACAAAACCCAGGGTGCACTACAGTCCGGTCACTCTGATGGCCAGAATCTCTTTGGTACTTACTAAAACATGAAACTGCTGGTAACCAAGACCTTAAGGAAAACCAAGGGAAGGAGGTGAGGTAGGTTTTGAATAGTCAAGAACCATCAGAGATACAAATGCCAATGTGCGCGCATGAAGCACAGCCCACGGTGGCCACAGAGCAGAGCACATGCCCTTCCTTAGCATCTGAATCTTCCAGGACTCCTCCAGGCCGGCTGCGGGCACAGCAGGACTTTCTCACAAGCCCTGCCCTCGCCCATCTTCCGTGCACATCAGCTGCAACGGCTGCAGTCTTCCTGACATCCATTTCGCAGGCTGCCCACCAGAGTCTCAGCTAGTTTTATACAAGCCTCCAGAGCAAGGAGTGAGGGCCGTCCTCTCAGGGTGCGTACTCACAACCCCAGGAGAAGCTGCTTCTCTCCTTCTCTGGCATGCAGCAGAACCCCAGCCAAGAGCACAGAACACAGCTCGGAGCGGGTCCCTGCCCAAGCTGGGGCAGGCCCAGCACCCACCCCTGCAACCTACTAACTGTGGGTGGCTGGACGGCACAGCCTCCTCTGGGCAGGCTACTCAGCTTCCACTCTGTCCAGTGCAGGCACTGAGCCCCCAACTCCACTGCGGGATGCGGCAAGGGCCACACAGACACACAC
>PVJI01009018.1:0-67674 GCA_004026765.1 Micronycteris hirsuta
AGGCTTCTGTGAGAGGCACTGCCAGTAAATGATAGGTTGGGAGAGACTGGGAGGTGGCCACAAATAGATATGGATGTAAATGCATACGGGCTCTACACTCCGGTGTGTGGGTTGGGAGGAGGATGTGTGTGGTTTGTCCAGTGGGTAAGGAAGAGGATGGGAGGGAGCAGAGAACCCCTGACAGGAGGCTATGGATTTAAACAACCCTTCCTGTTGGGATAAGCTATTTCCTGTTTGCCTCCTTCCTGTTTCTATTATACTCATCAGAAACTGGTTGACAGAGAGTTCAGTTTTATCAGAAATCAAAAGCCTTGTGTCCTTAGCTTGAGCCCCCAAAGACCCCAGGGATTGTGTCCCACGGGAGTTGGGCTTGGTGGGGGAGTATGGATTCGGAAGCGGACACTAGTTAACTAGACCAGAAGGATCCTTATGAAAAGAGAAGGAATCGCCTAACTAGGGGACCCTGTGAATAACTGAGACATACTCAATCCTGAAACATCTCTACATTTTCCCTCTCCTTTCCAAGTTGTTATCACCGTGGTCTTCCTCACCCTGCTCTCAGTCGTGATCTTGATCTTCTTTTACCTGTACAAGAACAAAGGCAGCTATGTCACCTACGAACCTGCAGAAGGAGAGCCCAGCACCGTCCTTCAGATGGAGAGTGACTCCGCCAAGGGCAGGGAGAAGGAGGAATATTTCATCTAATGATTCCCAGGCCCCAAGGAACTTATCCAGTCTCCAGTGCTAACACACTGACTATTTAATTTATTAGGTGAAACTTTTATCTGAAACCAAGTGAGAAGCGTTGATTGACATGGGCAAACCTGAGCTCCTTCCAGGAGGCGGCCCAAATGCAGCATCACCGACACCAGGAACCAGGGACATGGAGGAAGCTACTTGTCTTTAGCCAGGCCCTTGTAACACGGCGGTGTTTGTGACTAACCAATGAGGTGGAGCCGTACCAGGCAACATTTGAGTATGTGCCCAATCATCTTCAGTTTTTTTCACAGGCGAGGGGGAGAAGAGAGTTAGGGTCACTGGCTCCTCCTCTGTCCCCTGCTTGGTCACCTAGTGACAGCCCAAGGGGAGATAGCATCCATACTCCTTCCCAGAGGCTGGATGCCACAGTAAAAGGCCAGGCCAGGAGGGACAGAAGACTATGTAGAGACCTTACCTCCTGGTCAATGTGCAGCATCCCTTCATCTGAGCCCGTCCTTTCGGTATCCCCCAGCGTCATACTTAATGCTATTTTTATCAGAATTAAAATTTTTCATTGACTCAGAAATCAGATTCTCTTAAGAAACTACTTTTTCATTTTGACTTATCCCTTAAATTTTGACTTTTTGTTTGTTTGTTTATTTAACTCTTTTGCATATGTTCTTACCCAAGCAAGAACCCTAGGGAAGTTTTGCAAGTTGAAATGAAGCTGGTCCTGGGAAGCTGGTCCCAGAGGGGCGTCATCACAAACATGCCCTGGAAGATGGGGAGATGGATTGGTTTCCTCTCCACCCTGGCAAGGAGCAGTTTCCCAGAACCCTTTCTCTGTATGCACAGAGGGAGCCAGGAGCAGTGTTCTCACCGCTTTTCCCACTGGTGTCCTTGAATCAAGCCCAGAGAAGCTTCTTGGATTTAACTTGTATCTCAAACTGAGGTATGTTTAAAAGGTGCAGTTGTTTTGGTAGAAATCATTAGCTCCCCAAGTCCACCTAAAGTAAGACTTCAAGAATTCAGGAAATCAATTTGGCAAGCTAGATTCCACTTCACATGGAACTTTGGAGAAGCTGAAGGTCATCCTGAACTTACACGAACTGTTATACTAAAAAATTTTCTTCAAGTCAAACTTGAGGGCAAGTTAGGAGAATCCATCTTTTTTTTAAATCAATTTCAAAGACAGAGAAACACTGACATTAAGAGAGAAACATAGGTTGGTTGCCTCCCGTATGTGTCCCAGCTGGAAAACAAAACCATAATCTAGGTGTGTGTTGTGACCAGGAATTGAAGCCTCAGCCTTTTGGTGTATGAGGCAATGCTCCAACCAACCGAGCCACCTGGCCAGGGCTCATGCCCTTATTTCTAAGTTTATATTCTGAATTCCTCTGGCACGATAGACTTTGAAGAATCTGCCCGGGCCAGGCAGCACAGTTGGTTAGAGTCGTCGCGATACACCAAGGCTGCAGGTTTGATCCCCCAATCAAGGCGCACATACAAGGATCAACCAATGAATGCATAAATAAGTGGAACAACAAATCGATGTTTCTCTTTCTCTTTTAAACTCAATTTTTAAAAATAAATTTTTAAAAAATCTGAAAGAGCTTAGGAAGTAAAATGAAAAGTTAAATATCTTGGGTGGAACTAAGAATGATCCAATCTTAGCCTTGTCCCCCTGCACTTATTTCAAAGGTTTCTTTTTTTTTTTTTAAATGGTAGCACCACCAATCTGAATTCTTGGTGAGATGTAAAAGATATAAACAGAATAAATCTAAAAACAAGCTGATTAAAGAATCCTTGAAGTGAGGTGTAATGCAACTTCATCACTTTATTCAAATCTTCAAAATAGTCTTTATTCTACATTTTTAGTATAAAAAAATCCACAAGTTAAGTGCACCACAGTGTAGAGAGAGACATACAACGCTGGACTTCCATAACAGTCAATGGTACAGTCAAACATCACATGTACAGAACACAATTTAGATGAACTGAAATTATAAAATAAAATAAACTCCAATTGCTGAAAAATTAAAATATTAAGGATCCCTGAAATAGTCTTAACCCTAATGAGATTTCACTGGACTCGAGTCATTTTGCAGTGAGGCATTCACAATATGACCCCATTAACCCAGCTGAGGAATTCTTGGGAGCTGCGAGTGGCTGCATCTGACACACGGGCAATAAATGGTGACCAATTTTTGATCTGAAAACTCCCCTTAATTTTGGCTCTGAAGTCATCAGGCTTATGAAATGCATCCTCCTCATTGCCCCCTGCCCACGCACATTGTAAACAAACTGTTGTTTACAGTACAGTTTGTGTTACTAGGCGTTGTTCAAACAGGCTCAGTTTTTGGGGCACCAAAGCAAATTTGGATTTGGTTCATGTATGAAGAGACAACCTAGGAGGAGGCTCTAAAGGTACCCTCGTCTTTTGCCTGAGGAGATGCATAAGCAGAAGTAATGGGGCCTGTGCTTGGGCACAGAGGGGGTTTCAGAGGATCCTTGTGAAGGACTAAAAGATGACACATGGGGAGAAGTGCAAGGAGAGAAGGAAATTAGTCTGACTGGCTTTCTGTCCTGCACCATTGATTCAGTGGAGATAGTGGGAGGGAACGGAAGACAGGCTGAGGGTGGGATGTGGGACAAGGATGGAAAAGAAAAGGCAGACAACTAATGCATTTATAACAAGTCATATAAATCAAAGACTTAAAGGAGATTAAAGACCAATCAGAATAATTTGGCAACTTTAATTCTTAGGAAGATCAAAGTTCCCTCCAGACCTAATTTGATGTTTTATTACTAAAAGCAAAGACCAGTATGGTACAGTATTACTCCAGAGGAATTAAAGGAAGATCCTTAGGGCTGCTTCACCCACATTCATTTTATGAATGGATACCTCCCCTACCTCAAAATGCTTTAGGGAGGTACTGCTACCATTACATGGTTCCTTATTAAGTTTGAAAAGTGCCTGAAATTTTGGGCACCAGAAAGACACCCCAACAACATGTGTCTTAAACTGCAACTTCAGGTTAATATGACTAAAGCAGTTACATTGTGAGAAGTGCTGAAGGTATGTGATGTCTTTCCCGGCACAGAGGTGGCCTTAGTTCTTCACCAGATGGTATAGCCACCATCTGTGCCACCCATGAAGAAGTTCCCCTTCCGCTGAGTTATGAGGACATTGGCTCCCTGCATGACTGCAAGCTGAGCAGCATTCGGAGGGCATCCTGGGGGTGGAGGCTGAAAGGAAAAGATAAGATTGATTGGGCACAAAGCAGCTGATTTGAGGGAAGCAGATACAGGTGAAACAGAGGACCTTGTAAGGAAGATGGCAATGTGCTGATCAACAGCATCTTTAGGAGACAGTCCACCAGCGATCTGGGTTCTAAAGCAGATCTATGAACCCAGAGGTACAAACAGGAACGGGAACACCACTTATTCAAAGGGTTCCAGTTCCAAGGTAAAGCCTACGGATACCTTCTGAATATGGGTAGTCTAGACGCACTGCATCTTCAGTGATTTCCTACCCACATTCCAAAAACAGATCAAGTGCCAGGGCCACAGCCCTATACCACAGGTCCCTCAATAGTTTTCAGATGGCCATTGGATAACCACAGGGCTCTACCTACCTACACCGTTCCCGCCTCATCTCTGACAGAGGGTAAGCAGGCAGGCCTTAAGGCCCAGCAAGGACCATTTGGGCTCTAAATCCCATGCATACAGAAACTAAGCAGGAGACACAAAATTCCTAGTATCTTCCTAAATGCTACTTAAAAGAGATTATGCATTTTACTTTTTTACATCATAGCTCCTAATACAATACCATGCTGATGGCAAATATTAAGTCAATGCTATGGAATGAGTAAATGTTACTAGACCAGTTCACTGTACCAAAGTGAACTGAAAAAGCAGCAGGCAAGAGTCCAAGGACAGGAAAACAAACGAATCTGGTTAACTCAGACTCTAGTGAAGGTTCCAGATGCTACTGTCCCGCCACAGTTCACATGCCCTCTCAGCTGCTTTCTGCCTGACTAGCAGATGTCATTGGTTGCACTAAAATCAGCAACTATTATCCAAGGATGGTGAAAGGATGAATAAATAGTCATTTCAGAAAGTTTAAATGCACAAGGGCTGAGTTTTTTCTGACAAAGTCATACTCACAGGAATGTTGCCAGCAGTAGCCCCAGCTCCAAACCTGGCACCTGGATCATACCCTCCATCCACCAGCACTGTTGAACCAGGTGGATAAATGGGGCCAACTGGATAATAAGCCATAGGGATTGTGGAACCTAAAGGTCCAACAGCCACAGACTGGGCCATGGGGAGATACAGTGAGGCGCCAGGAAACGCAGCTGACATGGTGGGGACTGTGGCAGCCCCTGGGTGCACAAAGCTCGGACGATAGAGCTAGGAGAAGGCAGGAGAAGGAAAAATGTTACTTGATGACATTTCTATTTTAGACTTCATTCCTGTTTCCTCTTTAATGAGTCATTCTTAAATCTCTCTGTGCAGATTACGATCTATGAATTATGTAAGTTGCCTTTCCCCTACTGTTCAATATTCTCCTAAATAAATCCCTTCTGCTACAGCTTATGTCAGACTCAAGGAACACAAATTCATCTTAACCTCAGCCTGTGCCAAGTAATGTAAAAATAATCAGATAATGTATTCTGAACCCAACAGAAGTTGAGGAACTATATACTGTTTTAGATAATTCATGCAAGCACTCTCTTCTGTTCGTGAATCTATGGAGTCAGACTTAGCTAAGGACTGAAAATGTGACTCAACTTATTCTCAACAAGTTCAAGTCTAGCAAACTGGAAGCACCTCTGAGTAGGCAGGTGGCGCATCAGTATAGGGTGGAGCTTGAGGAAGATGCAAGGTCTGAGGGTACACTGGATTCCCAGGAGGCTGCACAGGGTAGGTTGGCTGCGTTGGGTATTGACCTGGAAGACAAGAATAAATGCATGCTGCCTACTATACAGAGCCACCAAAATGGAGGAGAGCATATTGGATAGCTAACAGAGGGAGTAAGCAGAAGGGGATTTGCAAAAACAGACTGCCCTGGAGGAGCCAAGAAAATAAGCATTCTTTCTGCACCCTTATCTCTGAAAATGCTAGATTCCAACTGGACAGCAAAGTCGCTCTTCCCACTAGTATATTGGTGGAAGTGGAAAGTCTTGCTGGGCCCAAGTTCCTTCCAGAATGCGAAAGTCCGTGCCTATGTTTCATGGGCGCATCCTGCAGCCCATGAGTCTCCACAGGCCTGGTTGTAACCAGCCAAGACCTCGTGAGTAACGGTGGCTGTCTCAAAGATGTCCACCCAAGGTCGACTTCAAATTAAAAGAATGAGTGAATGGTGGGAGTGAATTGTGCGACCGGACAGAGGGTGAAAGGTAAAGTCTTGACTGGAAAAGGCAGACCGTGTTCGGCCGCCAGCGAAGGGAAGGGACTTGACCCTTAAGGCCCTGGCCCGCCCACCAGCGCCCGCACCTTACTAGTTAAGCCCCGGGCTGGCCTAAGGTTTCAGAGCGCGGAGCCCCGCCTCTGCCGGCTCTCCATTGGCCTACCCAAATCCCTGCTCTAGCTCCCTATTTGCTTCTGCAGATGCCCATCATGACAAACCTCCCCCCCTGCAATGCCCCCCCACCCGCCTGAGTCCACAGCGCCAAACTGCGCCACAGAGTTGAAGGGGGAAAGGGCCGGGAGGGAGCGAACAGCCGTAATTCGGGGATGACGAAGGCGTCCGGCGCAGCCCTTGGGGCTGCAGCCGGCCGCGGAGGACCGCGAAGCTTGCCCCAAGCTCGGCGTGGGGGGGTCCCTGAGCTCCAGGCCCGCTCGCTCCGGGTAACACTACTTCCCCCCGACGGCCTCAGCCCATCCCTGTCCTTGCCTTTGCTGTTCATGGTGGCTGCGGGTCCTGTTCGGCTCGGCGTCGCGGACGGTTATTTTTTTCGCCCTCTTCCTGTTCGTAGTCACTTCCGTGTCACGTGCCGATTTGTCCTCTAGCGTCACCCCACGCCCAAGTGCCGCTGCCGCCGGAAACCCCGCCCCTTTGCCAGGCCTCCAGTAGCTAAAGGGAGGTCCCGCGTGATTCCGCCCACTCGCGTTGGCCCCACCCGCTGGATGTTGCCCTCCAACCCCCACCACTGTCCTTCAACTAGCGGAAAACCAAATAAGTACGTGTACAGGTATTGTCTCAAAACTGGACCTTTTCTCTGGGACGCTCTGAGGCAGAACCATTAAACTATTCCCCGTAATCTCTTCCACCGACACACGTCGGCTCAAGGTCACCTTACCTTGACAGCCTTCCCACAAGGGGCACGGGTTTCAATGATTTATCTACCGGGAATGTGCTCCTTAAACCTTCTCTCTCACGCGTTCCTACCAAGCCCAGCTTAAGCCGCAGCTCCGTAAATATTTGCTAGTTCAGCTCGCATCTATCCTTTTCTGAATGAGACCGTCACTCAAATCTTCGCTGTCTTGTCTGTTCCACAGACAGGCTGTCAGTATTTATTTGCGTTGCTTGCCTTCCTCACCAAAACCAAGGGCACACTGTGCTGTGTCCTCCACAATAGCTAGCACTGGAAGTGGCATACTCCTGGTACCCAAGGAATGCCTGTGGCCCTGCCCTTCTTTTGGCACTCCTTACAGGTGACTGGACAGTGCCTTGTATTTTCTCTTTGTATCACTTTGCCTCTAACTTAATTGCCCATCAGGACGGAGATGCTGTCCTTTAGGGCAGCAAATAAGTTTTTTCCTTCCATCTTTCGTTTTAAAATAGCTGCTGAGCGCTTGCTATGTGCAAATACAGAGATGAAGCAGAACAAGACAGCCCAACGCTATTTTCTGATGGAGTGTGCCTTCTATAGGGTGTGAGATAAGAAGGGTGTTAAGAAAGACTGGAAAAGGGAAAGCTTTGGAAAGAAAAGCCCTCAGTAAACTTTAGAAACCTGATAAATATTTATTAATTAAGCCACTAAAAAGACACCTACTGACGTCAACTCTCACTTTTGTCTCCAATATTGTATGCACCCTTAAAATGCATAATTTCAAGGGGTCTTCACAACAGCCCTCAGGCAGGTCTTGTCTGAGCAGTCCAGTTTTTCAAATGGGAGAAATAATTAAAGAGATCGTCCCAGTCACTCTGTGAACTGGTTACAGAAGCAGGTCTTGTGTCCTGGCTCCCAGGTTCCCAAGTTGGTGTTTTTGTTTTGTTCTGGGGTTGGTTTGTTTTTCTTATACACCATATTGCCTATCATGACTAAAATACTCTAAAAGTCCAATTTCCAGGAGTGTTTATTTTTTAACTTCTTTTAGGTATTTTTTTCTCTTTTCAGTATATTTGCATTATTAATTTGGTTCAGGCTAATACCTGTATTATATAGCCTCTGATATTTACCTTTTCCTGTATTTCGGACTCTGTTCTTCTTTTTTATTTATTTCTTATTTTCAAATTTCTTTTTTAAAAGATTTTTTAAATTTATTTTTAGAGAGAGGGGAAGGGAAGGGGAAAGAGAGGGAGAGAAATATCAGTGTGTGGTTGCCTCTTGTGTGCCCCACACTAAGGACCTGGCCTGCAGCTCAGGCATGTACCCTGACAGGGAATCAAACCAGCGACCCTTTGGTTCTCAGGCCCGTGCTCAATCCACTGAGCTACACCAGCCAGGCTTCTTGTTCTTTTTAAATATATTTTATTGATTATGCTATTACAGTCCCAATTTTTCCCCCTTTGCCTTCCTCTGCCTGATAACCCCATTCCCTCTAGGAATCTTCCCCTCCCCTTCGTTCATGTCCATGGGTCCTACATATAAATTCTTTGGCTTCTCCATTTCCTATACTGTCCTTAATCTCCCCCTGACTATTTTGTACCTACCAATTGTGCTTCTTAATCCCTGCACCTTTTCCCTCATTCTCCCCTTTCTCCTCCCAGCTGATAACCCTCCATATTATCTCCATTTCTGTGATTCTGTTCCTGTTCTGATTGTTTGCTTAGTTTTTTTGTTTTGTTTTGTTTTTAGATTCAGTTGTTGATAGTTGTGAATTTTTTGCCATTTTAATGTTCATAGTTTTGATCTTTTTCTTAGATAAGTCCCTCTAACATTTCATATAATAAGGGCTTGGTGATGATGATTACCTTGTCTAGGAAGCACTTTATCTGCCTTTCATTTCTAAATGATAGCTTTGCTGGATAGAGTATTCTTGGTTGTAGGTCCTTGCTTTTCATTACTTTGAATACTTTTTGCCAACCCCTTCTTGCCTGCAAGATTTCTTTTGAGAAATCAGCTGATAGCCTTATGGGAACTCCTTTGTAGGTAACTCTTTTCTTTTCTCTTGCAGCTTTTAACATTCTCTTTATCTTTAACCTTTGCCATTTTAATCACAATGTGTCTTGGTGTGGTCCTCTTTGGGTCCAACTTGTTTTGGACTCTGTGCTTCCTGGACTTGTATGTCTACGTCCTTCACCAAATTAGGGAAGTTTTCTTTCATTATTTTTTCAAATAAATTTTTGATTTCTTGCTCTTCCTCTTCTTCTGGCATCCCTATGATTTGGATGTTGGTGCATTTGGAGATGTTCCAGAGGTTTCTTATACTCTCCTAATTTTTTTTAGTTCTTTTTTCTTGTTGCTGTTCTGGTTGAAGGCTTATTTCTTTCTCATCTTCCAAATTGTTGATTTGAATCCCAGCTTCACCCTCTCCACTGTTGGTTCCCCGTAGATTTTTCTTTACTTCACTTAGCATAACCATTTCTTCCTGGATCTTTTTCATTTTGTTGCCGTACTCAATGAGTTCTTTGAGCATCCTGATCACCAGTGATTTGAACTCTGCCTCTGATAGGTTTGGTATCTGGTTCATTTAGTTCTTTTTCTGGGGTTTTGTTCTGTTCTTTCATTTGGGCCATATTTCTATGTGTCTCAGTTTGGCAGCCTCCCTGTGTTTGTTTCTGTGTATCAGGTAGAGCTGCTTTGACTCCTTGTCTTCTCTTAGTCATGTGGCCTTTTGTAGAAAAGGCACCTGTCTAGATGAATGTGGCTTCTTTAAATCCTTGATTGTTGGGACTTCCATACAGCTCGATTTTCTGATGGTTCTGGCTGTTATTTGTTTGAGGTCTAGTTGTAATTCTTTCTGTGGTTGCGTGAGGAGGCAAAGCGTGTTTACCTACACCTCCATCTTGAAGGGAAGTCTGACTCTGTTCTTCTTGAAGGCAGGCACAGTGTGAGACATTCATTCATTCAACGTTTACTTGTAGGTTACTTACCAACACCAGGCACTGTCCTAAAAGAAAATAAAGCCATTGCTCTCCTAAAGCTTACCTTTTAGGGTAGGAGCTTGTAAAAATTTTTCAGCAGAATTCACAGTAATTCACTCTAAATCATTACCCAGCATATACACATTTATAAACATATGTAGCTGAAACAAACTTGCATAACCTAGCACTTATCCTTCTTTATACAATGAATGCACTGTGGTATTTTCTCTTCTCTCCTATTTCTTTCTTTCTTTTTCAACTCTGGTTGTGATTTCACATCCCACTAACAAGTCAGGACCCATAGTTTGGAAAAGTTCTGTTTTTTGGGGGGGTTGTTGTTGTTTGTTTGTTTTTTTTTGGGGGGGGTGGACTGTTATCCCTAGGACCTTTGCAATCAGCAATTGGTGATTAAATGAGTGAATAAATCTTTGGAGATCAGATCAGGCAAATCTTTTTCCGTGTATCCTAACTTTTCCAAATCACATCTTAAACTAATTTCAGCATAAAGCCTGAAGCTGGAGAGGCAGGTGACTAATCTGTCCCCACCCTTACCCTATGCTTAGGGCCTCGGAATATAAAGGAATGACACTGAGAAAGGAATTTCCCTTATTTGTCTTTCTGATCCCTCAGGAAGGGACCTTGGAACGGTGTTGACTCCAGCAGCCCATGTCACTGAGAGTGTGGGAGATGGGTCCTAGTTCTGGTCCTACTCTGTCACCAACTAACTGTCTGTGGTTCTCTTCAATTCAGCTGCCCCGTATTCCTTTCTATGTATGAATCCGATACTGTGCTAGTGACCTTACAGATATTTTTATTTAATGTCTAGCAGACTCCGAGGAAAGGTACAGGTAAGGGAACTGTGTTTCAGAGAGGTTAAGGAGCTGAACTAAATTACACAGCTGCAGACCAGTATTCAAACTCAGATTTGCTTGATTTTACAAGCATTTTTAAAATCTGTTTATATTGTTTAATCTCTTTATGGTGTTTTTAATCTGTTGCCTCCCAAGGGTCTCCATTTCATCATCTGCCTCCCAAATCACACAATTCTTGTGTCACCTCCAGCTCTAAATCTAGACTCTCTTTGAGGGAGAAAAGAGCAAAGGGAGCCTGAGAAGGCCGAGGGGAAGTGGGCAGAGCTGATAATCAAGTTGTAACTCCTACTCAGGCCCTATAAAGTATTAAATATTCAGATGCTTATACTGGATGGTAAAAAGCCATTGACCCAAAACCTCTCCCCAAGTACCTGCCCCTCTGCTCTAACCTTCTACTGGAATTCCCCACCCCCTCAGGACCGCTCCATGGTTCAGTGACTCAGGGGTTAATTAACTCCTAACACCTAGGAATTCTTCAGGATGTAGCTAAGGCAAGCTGCCCTCAGATTAGTCAGTACCTCCTCTACAAGATGTTAGATATTTTGCTTATTTCCCCAGGACCTGGGATTACCAACAGAAATGGTAGGGGTTGCAAGTCACTGCTTTCTCTGAAAGGTAGGATTAATTAGCAACTAGCCCACTTTCTTGGATAGAAATCAGGAGCCTTTCTGTTCTCTTCATTCTCCTGGGTCTCCCAATGAGGTGAGATGTTCATTTAGGCATTTATCAAACATCCTTTTCTGAATTCATTTAACAACTATTTATTGAGCACCTATTATGTGCCAGGCCCTGTGACAGGCATTAGGGAAACAATAATGAAGAAGCAAGCTTAATTCCTCTGCTCATGGAACTTAGTCTACCCAATAGGAAAGACAGAAGAGTAAACAGATAATCATAATATAGTGTGCTTAGTGCTGATACTTAGGGCAGTATGGGGTGTTATAAAAACACCCAGTCTCCTCTACTGTGGTCAGGGAAGGCTTCCTGCTGGCAGTGATGTCTGAGATGAAATCTGAAGGGTGAGTAGAAGGTAAGCAAGTGAAGAGGGTTCCTCAAAGAGGGAACAGCTTATGCAAAGGCCTAGAGGTGAGAGAGCTTACAGACAGGGAGGATATGAAAACAGTTCAGCCCTGGCTGGTGTAGCTCAATGGATTCAGCACAGGCCTGCAAACCAAAGGGTCACCAGTTCAATTCCCAGTCAGGGCACATGCCTGGGTTGTGGGCCAGGTCCCCAGTTGGGGACTTGCAGCAGCTGGTTGATGTTTCTCTCACACATCGATGTTTCTCTCCTTTTTCTCCCTCTCTTCCCATCTCTCTACGGATAAATAAATAAAATATATTTTTTTGAAACTACACAGATACAAATTTCAGATTGTTAGAACTCCAAACATTTGCTAATTTTGCTCTATGCATGGGGCTGTGGAGAAGCAAACACTAATTTATTGATTGTGAGGGTGTAAATGGGTACAACTCCTTAAGGGTTACTTTGGCAATATCATCAAAATTAAAAATGACCATTCCCACTTCTAGGGCTGATTCCTACAGACATATTTGCACTCATGAGAAACACTGTATATAAGTCTATTCACTGCAGCGTTGTCTGTAAAAGGAAAAGATTAGAAATAATCCATATGTTCATCAATAGGGAATTGGTAGCATAAATCTTAGCACATCTATACAATACTGTGTGGCTATTACAAAGAATGAGAAAGCTCTCCAAATATTTTTTTTTTCTCTTACTGATACTAGAGATGGGGGAAGGGGAAAAAAAGAGAGGGAGAGAATCATTGATGTGAGAGAGAAACATTGATCAGTTGCCTCCTGCACGAGCCCTGACCTGGGACAGAACCCACAACGCAGGCATGTACCCTGATGGGGAATCAAACCAGTGACCTTTCAGTTTGCAGAATGACACCCAACAAACTGAGCCACACCATCCAGGGCCAAAATATTTTTTAAATGAAAAATAAGAAAAGGTTCAGAACAGTGTACTTAGCATGGTGCCTTTTGTGTAAAAGAACAGGAAAACCAAGGATATTCATTAGTATTTGAGTACAGAATTCTAGAAGAATATACAACATAGCTATAAAAGTGGTTATGGGGTGGTGTGGGGAGACAGGGATGGGAGTGAGGCTTTTCATTATAGACCTTTAAGAAAAATTTTGTTGAACCATATGGGTGCTAACCAATTCAAAAGGTTGAAACAATGTTGGCACACCTATTAAAATGCCTAATATGAAAAAGACTGGCCATCTCAAGTGTTGGTGAGGATGTGGAGCTACTGAAATTCTCATCCACTGCTGGTGAGAGTGAAAAAATGGCACAACTACTTTGAAAACAGTGTGGCAGGGTCTTTAAAAGTTAAACATATACCCACTGCATGATCCAGCCATTCCACTCCGTTAACCCATGAGAAATGAAAGCATGGGGCACACGAAGGCTTGTTAAAATTTTTCAGTTACAGTTCACACTCGATATTATTGTGTACTAGTTTCGAGTGGCATACAACGACTCGCACATGGGTGTTTATGGCAGCTTTATTTGTAAGAGTCACAAACTGGAAACAGGTTGCATGCCCACCAACAGGTCAATGGATAAGCGAACTGCGGTGTGACCCTGCAGCCGAAGAATGGACGGTGGATCCGCACAGCGACATGAGTGACCTTGACGGTGCTGAGTGAGAGCCAGATTTTTAAAAAGTGTTCACACTGCACGATTTCATTGATACACAATTTTGGAAAATACAGTCTAATCTCTAGTGATGAGCAGGTCAGTGGCTGCCTGTGTAAAGGGAGGGGAAAGGGCAGGAGGGAGAGATGGATGCTGGGAAACTTGGGGGTGATGGATATGTTTATAATCTTGATCGTGATGGTTTCAGGACTGTGCATATGTCAAAACTTACAAAATTGGGCATTTTTAATGTGCAGTTTATTGTATGTCAGTTACATCTCAGTAGAGATGTTTAAAAAATAGTGTTGGGATGAAGAAGAGGGGAAAGCCAAGGATGATGGCTGATGAACTCTTAACGTGCTTGGGCGAGACAGCCGTTGAAAGGGAAATTACAGCGAGATGCAGTCGGTGCGGAGGAGGCGGGAAGCTGGCTCCACGGGGCTCAGAGAACAGCGCTGCCTCTTCCTGCTCGGACCCCGGCGCCCAGTTCGTTACACTGATTGGAGCTTCTTAATGTGCCTTTATTGAACACCTACTATGTGTTGTGCTCTTCACTTATGTAACTAGAAAAAACAAAACCATTTCCCAGCCTGAAGAGGGCGGGTGGAGATCTGTGGGAGAATCTAATCAGGCTCTTTGAGGCAGCCTTTTAAAGCTTTGGCTGGTTTTGTAGTAACTAAGGGAACAAGGATTATAAGATATGACTCAGAAATGGACCCTCCTTTCTTATTCCCGGCCAGCCTTTGTAGGAGAGGCACTAACACCGCTCTGAATGATAATGTACAGGGCTAACTCCACTGTAGCTGGGCAGCCTAGGAAATCCTAGGACAGTCTCTTTTGGGGTTTCATTAGTTTTTCTCAATGTGAAATCCCAAACCACCTGCATCACTGCATCAGAATCATTAAGTGCTTATTAAAATGCAAAGTAATGGATTGATACTAACTCACACCAACATTCGGTGGTTTGGGGGTTGAGATGTCATTTTATTCTTTTGGGTGGGTGGGTGGGTGGGTGGGTGTGTGGGTGTGTGTGTGTGTGTTCCAAAGGGCGCTCTGAAGAACAGAGCGTCATTTGCATCTCAGGAGACTGGAAGGGGTCTGGACTTGGCCTGTCAGCCTCCCCCAGACAATTCTGCTGGATGGCGGTGTGCCAACGCTCACTGGAACGTGGGCAGTTGGGCGCCTTTTCCCTGTTCCTCCCCTCCACACTCTCACTTCTTCCAGACTGAATATGTCAGACTTGGTAGCACGTACATCTGAGGATAGCTGAGGAACCAAGGGGAGGAGGGACCTGGGGCTTCCCAGCAAGGGGTAGAGGTTTGAAGGAGGAGTTCCCAGGGAAGGAAGTGGACCTGAGGGCTGGGGTTCATCCATGAAAGGACCTGACCCCTTAATAAAGATTGAATTTCTTAGCTGGTTTTCACTTGGATTATAGAGAAAGTTAAAAATCAAAGTTGTTTTTTTTTTTTTTAGATCCTCCCTTGAGGATATGTTTTTATTGATTTTAGATGTAGAGGAAGGGACAGAGAGAGAGACATTCATGTGAGAGAGAAGCATGGGCCAGCTGCCTCCTGTATGTGGTTGGTCCCCAACCCAGGCCTGTGCCCTGACTGGAGATCGAACTTGCAACCTTTTGGTGTCCGGGATGATGCTCCAACCAACTGAGCTAACCGACCAGGGTAAAATCCAAAGTCTTAATGTTTTCCTTTATTCATTGAAATTCTTTTTTTTTTTTAAAGGCTCTCCAGCATGAGCAGGTCAGAAGCGTGCTTTTTTTTTTTTCCAAGATTTTATTTACTTATTTTCAAAGAGGGGGGAAGGGAAGGAGAAAGAGAGGGAGAGAAACATCAATGTGTGGTTGACTCTCACATGGCCCCCACTGGGGACCCAGACTGCAACCCAGGCATTTGCCCTGACTGGGAATCGAACTGGCGACCCTTTGGTTCGCAGCCCGCTCAATCCACTGAGCTACACCAGCCAGGCTATTCACTGAAATTCTTTTCAGTTTTCCCCCAACACCTCAGTCAGGTATAACCTCATGCAGTCACACGTCGGGGAGAATTCACAGCTGTGCCCCACCGTGCACACAGGTGCGTGTTGTTCAGAAGACCCACACTGGGAGCTCTCGGCTGTGGCTGGCAGCCACATGAGCGGCCCAGGATAGATGCCACTGACAGTGGAGCAGAAGACTTGGGCGCAGGCACAGCAGGGACCTTGTTAACCACTCCTCTAGCCAGAATATACTGCCTAGAGAGAGGCGGCCCTCGGAATGCAGGAGAATGCTGACACTTGGGTTTCATGTACTGTGTCTCATTTAATACAGAACACCCTAGGCGTGTTGTCCCCATTTTATAAATGTGCTTTCAAAAGGCTAAGCTGCTCAAGGTCACACAGCTAGAAAGGGACCATGCCCAGAGCCGAAGCCAGATCTCTGGATCTGACTGGTTATGATGTCTCCTACTGCTGCGTGTGGCAATGGAGGCTGGCAGGCGTGGCAGTTAACAGCCTGTCCGTGCACCAGGGACACTTCTTATTCTCCGTTCTGTAGAACTTTGTATTATTTGATGCTATCAAGTCTATACTGTTTCTGTAGTTCATGGAAGTGATAAAGGTATAAAAAAGGGAAAACAGTAAAATTAGTGGTTAATGGAAAACATTCTAAAATGCTTCTGCCTTGGGCATGGTGGGTTTTATACCCAGAATATAAAGAACACGGAATGTGGAAGAAAATTTAGGCTCTAGTCCTGGTCTGTTTCTCACCAGCTGTTTGGCCTTAGACAAGTCAGTCAGCCTCTCTGAGCCTCAGTTTTCTCATCTTGAAAATTATTCCTGCTTCACAGACTTGTGAAGGTCAAATGAGGAGATAAATCATAAATACTTCTTCAGCTGTAGAATGCAACCTGTATCTTTTTTTTAAAAAAAGATTTTATTTATTTGTTTTTAGAGAGAGAGAAAGGGAAGGAGAAAGAGGAAGAGAAACATCGACGGGTTGCCTCTAACACACCCTTAACCAGGGACCTGGCCAGCAACCCAGGCATGCGCCCTGACCTTGAGCCCAACCAATGACCTTTTGCTTTGCTGGATGACTGCCCAGCCCACTGAGCCACACTGGTCAGGGCTGCAACCTGTATCTTAATTGATGCAAGTATTAACTCTATCATATTTGCTGAAGCTGTCGTTTGTTGCAAGCAAGGGGACCCCCTTGGGCCCCTTCTTAGCCACAATGTTTGCAGAAGCAGGAGTCGGTGGCCTTTGGCCAAGTTAGATGGGTGGTGGTTGATTCTACCGATTTATTTCCTCCTCCAAGCTTTCCTTCCCTCTTATCAACACATCTGTATGTCAGGAATAAATTTTTTTCTCTACAGTATCATTTTTTGATGGAAACTTCCAGACCAACTCAGATGGGAGAAAGGAGGAGGGAGGACAAAAGCCCACATTTCTTCAGCATTTCAATCAACAACCTCATTTTCTTCTAACAGTTGAAGTGAACTTCTTATGAATAATGGATGATAGCCTGATGAATATGCACACAGCCTATTATGCCTGTGAGGTTTGGTAAATAATTTATGAGCTGAAATGTTCCTCACCTTGTTACTGTACAAAAATTATGGAAAAAAAGAAAACGTATTTATCCTTTGAGCTGGTAGGGTGATCTGTCAGAGTGACAACAGCCCAGAAATAGTCTTTTACATCATTGCTAAAATTAAAGTAAATACAATAAAATACTGTATGTGCATTTCGGGGTGGGAGGTCCTTCAAAAATGGGGCATGCACAGTCACACTCATTGTCACGTCCAAGTTCTCAAAAACTCTGGCTTCTCATCTTAAAATATCCCGGGGTTGTTATCGGCACTCGGGACCTCCTCCTTCGCGGCCCGTTCCCCTCACAAGCGCTTTGATGCGGCCAGTGGAGATGGACTACAGCTCCCTCGCTTACCAAAATTGACCAAGCACAGCAAGCCATAACATCGTAACACTTAAGTCTCCGGGGATTTTTCACTTTTATTTTTAATCTTAAATGCTTTCAGAGATAACACGCAAGTAACAAACATGGGGGGCGTGTAAAAAAAAAAAAACTTGCTGGAGGAGCACTGGGAAACGAGTTGCTCGCACAGCTGAGAGGTTCTTTTCGCGCTGACCAACCTGACTCCCTGCTGACTCATCCTTCAGCTCACTCCCAGCTGCCCAAGCCTCAGTCCCTTAGCAACGGCAGTGGTGCCTTTAGTCTGGCCACTGGGAGGGGGAGGGGCAAGAGGGACTCTGGAGGTAGGGAAGGTGTTTGGAAAAATATGCCTGAACCTGGGGAAATTTGGTTGCTCCATGAGCTTTGAAGACTTGGAACTGGGTCAGTTCTCCAGCCAAGGAAGTAAGGACCCCAGGGATTATCTGCTTACATTACTAGAGTTTTCTAGGAATAAAGTATGTGCCAAGGGAGACTCTTATTATGAACAGAGCATCCCTGATAAGCCGGGTGCTTGGAGAGCAAGCCAAAGAGGAAGCAGGAGGCTCTGTCCCACATCTGTGGGGTAAGCCAAAGTACTCTCAGGGAACAGAATGAATGGCCTATAAACGACAAGTCATACAATGAAGTTATTGGAACAATGATGTAATTAAAATAATAATATTAATTAGAATAATGTATTATTCAAGAAGGCTTCTTGGAGGAGATCAATCCCAATAGACGCTGTAAAGAAAGAAGGGACCCAATGAGGCGGGATGTGTAGCCAGGCCTTCTGGATCCGGCCCTGCCTGTCTTTCCAGCCCCACTCTGTGCTGCCACGGGCTGTGTTCCGCCTGCCTCATCACGTCTGCTGTTCCTCCTCCTTCCTGCTTATTCTGTCTTCCAAACTTTGCCATATTCACCATAGGTATGACTTCCTTAGAAGTGTCCTCCCTGCCCCCGGGTGTTAAATAACCTTCTTGTGTTCTTAATTATCATGTATAATGATGGATTCATGTGTTTATTTTTTGTTTAATGTCTATTTTCCCAGCAAACTATACATTTCACTGGACACTTACCAGGTATCTGGCACATGGTGGATAATAAGTATTTTTTAAATAAATGTAGGCTCAGAAGGCATGGGTAGTGGGAGTGAAGGGAAAAAAATGTGCTGGGTTGAGGATTCTGCTGAAGAGTTTTATTTGGAATGAGAAGCAGAAGGAAGCCACTAGTGAGTGGCATTTTCTCCCTATCCACCCTTGGAAATATTTATATTGTTGACTTTTTTCTCATTATAAAATATATACTATTCCTGCCCTGGCTGGCGTAGCTCAGTGGATTGAGCACCGGCCTTTGAACCAAAGGGTTGTTGGTTTGATTCCCAGTCAGGGCACATGCCTGGGTTATGGGTCAGGTCCCCAGTTGGGGGCGCACAAGAGGCAACCACACACTGAAGTTTCTCTCCTTTCTCCCTCCTTTCGCCACCGTCTAAAAATAAAATAATAATTAAAAAAATATATATATACTATTCCCAAAAAGATTATATTGCAACCTGGCCAAAGGCAGGAGGTGGGGGAGACTGTATTGCAAGTATTGGTGAGGACATAGAACAACTACAACTCTCATACGTTACTATTAAGGACATAAATTGGTTCAAACGTTTTGGGAAACTATTTAGCAGTAGCTACAAAAGTTAAACATATGCCCCAAATCTAGCAATTCCACTCCTCAGTATTTACCCAGTAGAAATAAGTGCATATATTCACCAAAAGACTTGTAAAGGAATGTTCATAGCAGTTTTATTAATAGAAGACAAAAACAGGAACCATCCAATGCCCAACAACAGTAGAATGAATAAACTGTAGCATAATTATGCAATGAAATATATATAAGAATAGCAAAGAACAATACAGCTAGACCCAACAACACAGATAAATCTGAGAAACATTTGTTGAGTGACAGAAACCAGACAAAGGAGAACATACTGTCATTCCATTTATATGAAGTTCAAGAACCAGCAAACCAATCTGTGGTATCAAAAACGGAACAGTGGTCACTGGGAGTTTATCAGCTCTAAAGGGGCACAAGGGAGCTTTCCAGGTGTTGGAAATGCTTTGTGTCCTATTGTGGGTGGCGATTACATATACAATGTATGGTCATCAAGGTATATATTTAAGATTTGTGCACTTTACTGTGTGCATGTCATACCCCAACAAAAAATTTAAAAAGTAATATTCAAGCAACACAGAAATGTATACACTAAAAATTAAAGGTTTCCTTTTCCAAAAGAAAACCACAATTAACATTTCGATGTCTGTCTACCTGAACCCCTTTGATCACATCCATTTCTTTCTTCACAGGAGCCCTGATATCCATGTTATTCACAGCATTGGATCTGCGTAGAGCACTGAACCAAGTCACGCAGCCTAAGAGTTTGTCTTCATGGTGACGATACTACACCACTTCACATAGAGTGGTAGGCAACACGGGACTTGCAAAACTGAGTTAAGTCATACCCTGTGAGGGGAAGGACCCCAGGGATCACAGACCAAACAAAACCCCCAAGAGCTGTAATACCAGGATGCGTATTAGTTTCACAGGGCCATTAAAGTGATTCCAATTATTGAACAAGTGCTTTTACAATTGAGCTGACATGCAGGCTCATGATTTAACTAAGGAGCTTCGCCCCCCCCTCCCCGACCGCCGAGCGCTGTGCTGCAAACATAGGGTCAACGGGTTGATGCCAGCTCTGTACCAGCTCCATTCAGGGTCAGGGCTCAGGCCTGGGTGGGGTGCGGGCTAGGACCCCGCTGGGGTCCGAGGCAACCAATCAATGTTTTCTCTCATACATGGATGTTTCTCTCCCTCTCTCCCTCTCCCTCTCTCTCCAAAGAGATTTATTTCAGATGGGGGAAGAGAGGGAGAGAAACATCAATACGTGGAACATCAATGTGTGGTTGCCTCTCACGAGTCCCTATGGTGGAACTGGCTGGACGGGGAAGTGGCCCGCACGCCACCCAGGGCGATTGGGAATTGAACCAGCAACCCTTCGGTTTGCAGGCCGGGACTCAATCCACCGAGCAACAGCAGCCAGGGCCCTCCCCTCTCTCTAAATAAATAAATAAATAAAATCTTTTTTTTTTTTTTTTTAGTTTCAACCATGAGAAGTAATGATTACAGCTATTACTATCATTTTATTCTTTTTAAAGATTTTATTTATTGATTTTTAGAGAAAGGTGGAGGGAAGGAGAAAAAGAGGGAGAGAAGCAACAAGAGGATGCCCAAACCAGTCAGGGACCCTCCTTTTCGAGTAACGAAGAAGTTGAATTACTTGCCTGGACTGCTAGTGGAAGAGTTGGGACTAAAACCTAAATATTCTTCTCCTAAGTCATCGGTTCTCATAAATCTGACATCAGCGGCCCTTCCCCACCCCCAGATGAAACAGCAAGCGGATAGAACCTGAGCTCTGCTGGCAGGCAAGTGCTGACGGCGCCAGGCCTCACGAGGGAAACTTTTGCGAGAGGGGCCCCCTGGGTGTGAGCCAGCCGCAAGGGACTTTCTGCAAAAGGTGCCAAGGCTGGAGTCACCTGGCGCTACGACCCCTCCTCCTCCGCAGTGCGCCCCCACTGGCCGGCTGCCGGAACCGTCTGGGAGGCGGGGGGCTCCCCGTCCTCTGCCTCCCGTGTGCCCGTCTCCTCGTTAGACCACCGGCGGGGTGGGCGGGGGCTGCCGCCACGCGGGGATCCACCTTCGCTGGGTGTGCAGAGCCTTCCTCCGCCCCGGTTCCGCTCCCCTCACTCCTCGTCCTCTCGGCCTCCCAACCCCTCCGCCCTCCGCGGGGCAGCCCCTCTCCGGTCTGCTTCCCTCGGCCCCAAACTCTGCCTCTTACACCCGTCCCTCCCCGACCTTCCAGAGCCTCCCGACGAGCCAAGCCCTCCCCACCACTACCACCCCCAAAGCGGACGCTGTGTTTTCTCCATTCCACAGAACTTTTGTCTGTTTTTTACGTTTCCTTGTCTCCTTGGACAAGAACGCAGGCCAGCTGTCGGTGGACGGCCCAGCTCACCGCCGCTCCTGGGGCGGCGGGAAGCACTGCGGCCCGGGTCGCCTCCCTGAGACCGAGACGGGGCGCAGCTGCTGCGGGGTCCCACGCGGGCGGAGCGAGTCCGAGTTCCCTCTCCTTTCCCGCAGTGGCGCCCCGGCCCGAGGCCTGGGGAGGGACACGGACTTGACTTTGCACGTAGGGAAGGGCGGACGACTGACCTAGGGAGGGAAAGGCGGCCCCATCCGAGGCTGCAGCGACCGTGGCCTTGGGTCCCCGCCCGCGCTACCGCGCTCCCGCTCCACCTCGCACCTTCCGAAAGGGAACGGCCTCGAGCGGTGCCTTGGCGGGGGCCGCAGGATCCGCCCGCCGGCCCTGCATGCCGGCCCCGGGAGCGAGCCTCGGGGGGCCCCCCGGCGCGGCGGGCGGCTGAGGGTCCCTCCCCGCCCCCACCCCCGGTTTCTGGCTCCGCGATCCCCTCCCTTCGCGCCCGCCCCCGGCGGCTGGCAAGCGCGGTGCAGCATGCGGCAAAGCTCTTTGCATAAATTATGCTCATGACGCAGCAGCTAAAAAAATCCAAGTAGCAGAAGGAGGGAAAAAAGGGGGGAGGGAAAAAGGGGGGGCCGTGGAAGGGGAAAAAGAAGAAAAATATATATACCTGACCACCCCCCCACCCCAGCTTCCCCTGCCCGCATCCCCGCCGTCCCGCCCCCGCCCAGCGCAGCCCGCGGAGTCCCCTCCGGCTCTGTCCATCCCGGGCTGGGGGCCCGGGGGCGGCGGCGGGTCCCGACCGGTTCCCGGGCCGGGCCGAGCCGAGCCAAGCCGCACTGGCTTCTTTGTCTACAGGAGGCGGCCGCCCCGGGCCCCGGCCTCCCGGCCCGGGCTGTGAGATGAATCTCTAATCGGTAGCCGCCAGGCACCGGGGCGAAGGCGGCTCGGGCTCCGGTAAGTAGCGGGGTCCGGGGCGGGGAGGGGTTTGCACGGAGGGGGAGGGGGCCGGGCAGGGGAGGTTTCGGGTTTGGTTAATATGCAATGCCCGTAATTAGCATAATTTATATATTTATGATAAAGAGAAAAAAATGCCGCGGGGCCGGGGCGCCAGGTTGCTGGGCCGGGCGGCCGGGAGCTCTGGGAGGGGGACAGCGCGCCGTCGCCCGCTTGGGGCCGGAGAGCCCCGGGCCGCGCCCAAGCCGGTCCGCGGACAGGCGGAGACCCGGGGAGGGGCGGGGGCGGCCGCCAGGTGGACCCCGCAGGAAGCTTGCACCTGGCCCCTCCCCGTTTCTGCTCCCGGAGCCCAGGTAGGGTACACACCGTAGAGCAGGTTCTGCACACAGACCCCGTGACGACCAGGAGCGGATTCTTGCTCCGCGGGAGCACCCGGACGCCTGGGTTCCCGGCGGTGAAGGTCCGCTGAGGCGGCCGAGGCGACCTGTCACGATTCTGTCTGATCACAATCCACCGGGAGGTTGGTGGGACTCAGGATTAGGGACCTGGCGTTGCTGAAAGCGTTGGAGGGTCACCATCGAGTAGAGCATGAGTACTTCATAAATATTTAATACCAATATTATTATTAATAAATCGTCATAATAATGGGCCCTATCTATGCTCCCTGGGCACTCTCACCTGGCAAGGCCAAGGGAGCTCCAAGGTGCTTAGTAACCTCCACTTTAGCGTTGGGATCCCTCATTCAAATACGATTGGAAGCTTAAAACCTACACAGAATAGCCTCAGCTGCTGGGCAGGGGAAATCAAATGCAGCAGGAAGCCTTCCTGGGCAAATGAAAGAAGTTCTTTGCAGAGATGTTAGCCTCATCTGCTCTTTCTGCACCCTTGTTCCAAAAGTAGAGGGCTGGTCTTCAGTCGTTCATGGACACTTACCCCTCCCACCCTGACCTTGGTCGTCTGAGGCAGCCAACATTGATGGACAAGCAATGCCTTCTGAGGAGTGATTCCGTAAAGGGTTCCATTTGGATTGAAGTCCTGGTGCTCCGTGTGCTGTTTCTGTGACCTGGCACTTTGCGACCTGCAGTAGAACTTCATTCATTTGTTCACTGGTCCCACAGAAACACCTACTGTGTGCCACATCCTAAACAATAAGATAGAAATTCCTCTGTCACAGAGTTTTCATTTCAGTTTAGGGGGACAGGCAGATCATAAACATGAAAACAAACAAGATAATATCATGTGATGTGACGTGTGTGTGTGTGTGTGTGTGTGTGTGTGTGTGTGTGTGTGATGGGCTATTTCTTCCTTGGAGGTAATACCTGGCAATTAAAAAGTCAGAAAAAAATTGCTTCTCTAAGGGTTTTCTGCATTATTAAGGAACACAAGATTAGATCATTTGCCACTCCCCAAGATTTACTCACCATAAAGTCATAATAATAATCTTTTACATTTTTATAGCAATTTATAATTAAAAACATTTTTAATGCATGCTTATTTCAATTACAAATAATGGCGGCAGCAGTAACAATTACATAATGTTTGCTGTGTGCCAGGCCCTGTTCTCAGTGCCTTCCATGAATGTTATCGATTTAATCCTCACAATCATCCATGGGATGGGTCGTGTCATTTAGCCCCATTTTACAGATAAGGAAACTGAGGCTTAGAGGGCGTTACTTGGGGCAGAAGCTGTACTCAGCTTGGGTCTTCTGCCTTTAAACACCAAGCTCTTTCTGTGTCAAAATGAGGGACAGTGAGGCTAAAGACGGAGTGGTACCCTGGGAGAAACCGGCCCGGGCAAGGAAGGCTTGGGCGTGAGGAGCAGGACAGGCAGCTTAGGATGGGGTAAGTGTGACCAGGGTTCTCCAGAACCCAGTACTATTTTGAAATCATTTTAGGTAGCTCTAGAACTGGAAATAGGGGCAGAAGATATGAAACAGGACATGCGTTTGAGGGGGAGTGTAGGAAATAGGAGGAGGCTACGTGATATGATCTGATTTCTATACTATTTTATATTCATCAGCTCCCTGGTGTGTACCAGGTATTACGCTAGGCCCTGGGCTAAGACGGTAAGTAAACACGCCATCTTGGAACTTACAGCCTGGTGAGGGAACACACCTACTTTTTATTTTTCACGTTTTATTTGCCTCTTCCCTTCACCTTGCCTGGGATGAATCACGTTTGGGCACAAGGGAAAGGGGGCAGAGGGATAAACTAACCCTAACTTTGTCCTTATAAAACTAGTCTTTGCTGTTTGACGATTGTGTCTAGGATTACAAATAGTATGCTGGAAGAGGGGGAATAAAGTTATCCACTCCTCCCCTATCATTGTCCCCTTCCCTTCCTCCCAGCCCCTGTGTGTGCCTAGCCAGCCTGTCGCCAGCTTGGCCAGCCACTGTCTCTGCCCAGGACTCCAGGGTCTGAGAGGGAAGGTCTGAGAGCTTCCTTTTTCCAGGTGTCCCGATCTTCCGGTGCCAGAATAGCCCCTATCAGCTTTCGTTCCACTTTCTGAGAGGAGGCATGGTGTGGTGTGAGGAGGGTGGGGGTCTGGGGCAGGTGGACACCTGTTGAAGTTTGAATTGGCGACTGACTCTCCCGTGCCCTTGGGAAAGTCACCTGACCTTTCTCTGTCTCCATTTCCCTGCAGATAAAGATGGGGATCATAATAAGAGCACCATACTAAGCATTTTAGTTCCATGGTCTCGTACCATCATTATAACAACCCCATCAGGCTTGCCCATTTAATCACCATTTAAAACATAAGGAAATTACACTTCAGAGAGATTACATCAGCCGCCCGAGATCACACAGCTATTTCATGGCCACGCTGGGATTTGAAGCCTATACCCTTACCTCTCTCTGATCCTCAACCTTCTCGTCTGTGAAAATGGGGGTAATAATAGCCAATTGTCCTCAATGCTCTGTACAATCGTTCTAAGGCGAGCTCCCGTATTACCGATCCCTGAGAAAACAGAGAGGTAACCTGCCCAGCTGTGGACAGTCACACTGTTGGTCAAGCTTCAGTTTGTGTTTGCTCCGTGGTCTCATGGGGCTGGTGTCAGAGCTGAATAATAGTTCACATTTATTGAGCCCTTATACAACTCACTGCAGCACCGTCCACGTTTCAGATACGGCGAGGGAGGCATGGAGGGGTCAGGCCTTTGCTCAAGGTTTCCCAGCTAAGAAATGGTGGGACTGAGGGATGAACCTAGGCTCTTAACTGCCACAGTACATTGAAATGAGATAATGTATGTAAGTTTTATAATAGCTACCATATTCTGAGCATTTATTAAGTGCCAGGCATTGATCTAAATTTTTAACATGTGTTAATTTATTAGTAGGTCCGATCACTCTCATTGTTACAGAAGAAAAAACGGAGGCACTTAAATCGTTTGTTTCAAGTCCCACAGCTAGGAATATCACAGCTGAGATCATGAAAGAAAGCTGTTCTCTAGAGGGTCCTCACTTGTGATACTATGTGTAAAGGGCCTGGGTCCCCATGAGCTAGCAGTGATTATTATTCTTCACCGGGTGGGAAGGGAAATCTGTGTCCTGGGGCTGGAACTGGAGAAGGGTGGGAGGACATACAGAAAGTCAATCAGGCAATGACAGCTGGAAAGAGGTAGCAGATGCCTGGAGTCTGGCCATTTAAGAACAGGGCCAGTAGCCCTGGCTGGTGCGGCTCAGTGGATTGAGTGCCAGCCTGTGAACCAAAGGGTCGCTGGTTCAATTCCCAGTCAGGGCACATGCCTGGGTTGCGGCCCAAGTCCCCAGTAGGGGGCGCGCGAGAGGTAACCACACATTGATGTTTCTTCCCCCTCTTCCTCTCTCCCTTCCCCTGTCTAAAAATAATTAAATAAAATCTTTAAAAAGGAAAAAAGAACAGGGCATGTGGTGTTCCTTCACACTAGGTCCTAAAGCTGCAAGTGCCAGGGTAATAATGATAGGAAGAGGGGGATTCTGGGCATATGGGAAGGGAGAGCCAACAAGATTTGCTAAAGGAGTAAATGTGAGATAAGAGAGAAGGCAAGGATGACGGCAAGGTTGTTGGCCAGAGCATCTGGAAGGATAAAGCTTTCATTTGCTGAGATGGGGAAAGCTGCATGCAGGCGGAGCAGATTTGGGGTGGAAATCAGGAGTTTGGTTTTCAATTTGTTGAGTATGAGTTGATATAAGCAACCTGCAGGCCACTGGATATATGAATCCGCAGTTCCCACGTGAGGCCGAAGCAAGATTTAGATTTGGTGGTTGTCAGTCTGGGGCGGAGGGGAAGAGTGGATTGTTCAGCCCCAGCGACCGGTCTGTACCTATCTCCTACTTCCTGTGCTTGTGGCCTGTTTGAATGGCAGCTCTGAGAAGGTGAGTGGGTGCACAATTTAAATATGAAAGTGGTATAGGGCTGCAGATGCTGATGTCTGCAAACAAACTCACCTGTGAGAATTATATAAAAAAGGTGAAATGTAATTTCCCCTAAAAAAAAGTGACTTTCTATCAACTGGATATCAGTAAAACTAGTTTCAGCTCAAGCAGCCATTCCTTGGAGTCTACTAACTTCACCCAGAGTACCCTCCACCCCCAAAAATGACTGTATCATGAGAAGGTGTTTTACACCTTGAAAACCTCAGCCACATGAAATGGTAAGGGAGCAAAACCACAGAAATGAGTCTGAGGTAAAAGTCTGAATCCCATATAAGTGCCATTTTCCTGTACATGGCATAAGATTCTTCATACATAAAATTCCATGTCTGAAACATGCCATTTTAGAACAGAGGGAAAAGGACCCCACAAAACTTCACTGGGCATCGTTTCTGTACATCCTCTGCCACTCTGTATGCGTCTACCGTGACCCCTGACACACTGTATTGTCGTTACGTTTTTATTCCCTTGACTCTCATGCAAGGCTCTAGACTTCTTGACAAAGCTGGGGATGTGTTTGTCCCCTATTGTATTCCCAACACTCAGCATATAGTAGCCCCTGAAATGTTTGTTGAATAAATGAAGGACAAAGCACTTCAGACTTTTCCTATATGATTTCGGGTTATTTAAGGGGGTTCTGACTTGTTTGAGATTTCCTAGTGTTCCGCTGGCTGTCTTGGAGTGAGCAATTCCTAAAGGAGAATGGCAAACAGGACCCGGTCCCCTAACTCATCTTGGTCCCTCCACTGAAAGACCTGGATGGTCCTGGGCCTCTGGAGTTTTAGGTTTTGGCCAGATACCTCAGCACCCGCCGTTCATTCCCCCATGAGGTTGCCTGCATCTTTAGATGTTAGCACAGGAAAGCCTGGGATAAGTGAGCCAGCTGTTAGCCAAGCAAGGTATCTTGCCAGGTTTGCCTCAGGTGTTTTTCAGACTCAACTCACGGGAGAAAGAAGGCAAAAGAGGAGGCTCTGGATCCCCGACCCCAGCGCTCACCAGAATTGTCCAAATTATTTTTATCATTATTTAAAGTTTTAAATATTTCTTTAAATTTTGTTTTATTTGTCATATTTATTCAAAATACTAAATTTTCATTTTAGAAGTTGGTTTATAGAACCAAGCCCTAAACTGATGATCATCAGGATACTTTTCTCTAAGCCAGCAATTTTCAGCCGGTGTGCAGCAAGAATTTTTAAAACCTGCAACATCTGACTATTTAGTTGGGGGCACTGACCGCTTTTCCCTTAGATTGTCGAGTAAAAAAATGACAACAGCCAACACAACAATAGCCATTCAGTGTGAATGAATCAAAATTATACTTAATTTTTTGTCAGATTGGCAAAAAATATAATATATTCTTTGGTGTGCTACAAAATTTTAGAAATTAGCTCATGTGTGCCATGAGATGAAAAAGGTTGAAAATCGCTGCTCTGAGCCTTAGTGTTTTTTTAATCATCTCTTTAAAATGTATAAGTATCTTTTTTACTACATTGTGATTCTCGAAGATATTCCAGAGAAAAAATGACGACTTAAACACCCATAAGCTTTTCTTCATTTCTGTTGCGTCGGTCAGCCCTGGTGCCTGCGTAGAACTGCGTTTCTCGTTCTCAGTGCCAGCTCCGACCGCACCGCTTCTTCATCCGCAGCCGCAAGCGGGACGGGTCACTCTGCAGCCCGGGCATTCTGACCGGTCCGGTTTTAGCCTCTGAAGAAGGTCTTCTTTCTCCTGAATCTGCTGCGCCAGTTTTGCCTTTTCCTCATTTGATTCTTGTTTGTAAAGATTCTGACTAACAAAATCTATCTGGAGACCACTGCATGGCCCAGTACCAAGTGACTGAGATGCACAGCATTTGATGTTCTGGAAGGTATTTTTCAAATATATAGTGTTTTGTTTTGTTTTTCAAATTCACTGCCTATATGTTTAAAATTTTCTTACATTTCAAACTTTTTTTTTTTCTGTTGAAGATGCTGGCTTCTCTGAAAAGTTCTGATTGTTTTCTTCATTCTCTACTTTAAGATGTTGTATACCACTCTGTAACAGGGATTAAATGAAGTTCGTATTTTCCTTAATCATTCTCTCAATGTTGAATTCATAGGTTGTTTTCTTGACCCGCTTATATGGGGAGGCGGTGGACTAGCGTGGGCCTGGGAGTTAGGTAAAGTCACAGCTGAGTCTGATGGACTGCCTATTGTGGAAATCAAATCTGGGTTTACCTGTCCCTGGGTCAGCCTCAGAGAGTACAGCAAACCCACACAAGGGAAAATTATCCAGCTATAAAGAGGGATGAAGTACTGGTACTTGTTACAACATGGGTGAACCTTGAAGACATTCTGCTAAGAAGCCAGACGCAAAGGGCCATATATTGTAAGATTCCATTTATATGAGCTATGGAGACTAGGAACACCCATAGATAATAAGCAGATTAGTAGTAGCCAGGAACTGGGGGTGGCAGGGAACGGGATTTGGGGGCGGGGTAGGAGGAATGATGAAAATATTCCGGAACTAAATAGTGGTGATGGTTGTACCAGTGTGAATGTGTGAACATCTACTGAGTTCATGTGTTACAGGGATTTTATCTCGTTCAATAAAAGCACGCACACAAAAGTAAAACAATGCAGGATGAAAGAGGAAGAGGTAGGGAAGGTGAGGTATGCAGAACAGGTCTCTGTGCCTAGTTTCCTCATGTATATGGTGATAACGATGCCCCTGGCCCCCAGCTGGCGTGAGTAATACATGAATTAGTTACAAAAAATGCTTAGCACAGTAGGCACTCAAAATAAAAGTTAATTGCCTACTTTTCTATATGTGTCCAAACCTATTTGTCCGCTTTATTCCTTTTGTTTCTTATGACTGCATGGTTTGTGGCTCCGGCAGGCGGCCTGTCCTCACATGGGTTTCTCCCACTCACTGCATGTGACAGGCCGCTTGGCCACCCGCACGTGTTCTGCCTCCAGTGTGAGGCCAGTGTGGGCCTTAGGCCACCGGGAAACCGCCTGAGCGCTGATTCTGTGGGACCCACCTGCTGAGTCAGACGCTCTGGGGATGTGTATTCAAGACGGATCTGGGGCTCTGTGTATTTTAGTAAGTGCTCCAGGTGATGATTGTGCACACTGAAGTTTGAGGCTGCTTTAATTTAATGCTGTCTTTACCATCTCTTCCAGGAAGTCTGCTCAAACTCCTCCCCTGAGAAGCACTTAGATACCCAGAGCGCTCCTTATCCATGTCAGAGCTTCTGAGTGTCTGGGCCAGAGCTCCCTTGGGCTCTGCTGAGTCTTCTCTCTCCCCGTGGATGGGGGAACTCCCAGGGACAGACGCCTGCCTCTCTCTTTCCTCTTGTCACCCTGGTCCTTCTGAGTGTAGGTTCTCCTGGGTTGCTGTAGGAAGCAAGACAGTTTAGTTTTAAAACCCTTAGAATCCTTTCTGTCTACAGATTCTTGAGAGAACTTAGCTTCTCTCTCTTCCTACCATTCTACTTCTGACATTTTGGGGTGGTATGAAAACTGTATTACTGTGTCATGTCAGCCTTTGCTTTTCCCATCCCATTTCACTCCACAGGATGTGCTAGGTGTGGGCTGACCCGCACCCCACCCTGACAAGTGACCATGGATCCAGGAGCTGGCCCAGAGTCATCTCTGACTGTCAATGAGCAGGTACTTTCTGGGACAGGAAGAGGTGGGGGAGATGGACCAAGGGGTGTCAGAAAGTAGGAAGACCCATAGAGTCTCTCATTGTCTGTTTCTTACCAAAGTTCATGGTCACTTCACCTGTCCAGGTGTACTTGCCAGGTAGGATTTTCTCAGGGGCTACATGTGGGGATTTAAGCTGTGACTTTAAAAAGTAAAATTGAAATATACAAACATGTATAAATTTACATGGGGAAATATTTGAACATTGGGTAATTTGCTCCTAATTTTTTCTTTTTGTTTATATATATTTTCTAATTTTTCTTCAATGACCATTTATTACTTATGTAATTTTTTTTTTTACTTATGTAATTTTTAAAAGAAGAAAAAAGATTGACAGCTCTTAGAATGTAATGGGTCCTGGCTGGTGTGGCTCAGTGGATTGAGTGCCAGCCCGCGAACCAAAGGGTTGCTAGTTAGATTCCCAGTCAGAGCACATGCCTGGGTTGTGGGTCAGGCCCCCAGTAGGGGGTGTGCAAGAGGCAACCTCACATTGATGTTTCTCTCCTTCTCTTTCTCCCTCCCTTCTCCTTTCTAAAAATAAATAAATACAATCTTTAAAAAAAAAAAAAAGAAAAAATATAATGGGAGTGAAGTCCCTCATGGGTCAAGTTTGAGTCAGAAAGGCAATTGCTTCTGGGGGTTTATTTTACTCCAGCTCCCCTGATGGGTCACATTGTCACTTTTTCCAGCAGAGTCTCTGGCTGAATACAGTTTTCAGTCTTAAGGAGTGTTGTGGGGGTGGCTTCAGGCACAGGGCAAATGCAGGGAGGCCAGACACAGAGCTTTCAATGTACAGAGTGTCCCTGATTTTTGAATGGCCTGATTGGAAGCACTTCAGTGCCAGAGCTAAAGAGCGAGTGCTGGTTGTTTGAGCAGGGGAAGAAGATCCTGTTCTGAGGAGGCCCAGGGGCCTCGCACGTTGCTGGGGCGTGGAGGCTCCCTTCAAGGTCAGAGCAGGCCCACAGCAGATGGCACAACCGTCTCCACAGGCCCATGGGTACAAGCTCCAGTCCAGGGGTGTGGGGCGAGAGGCTATGTTTTCGGGAATCAGGAAGTTAGCTTTCAGGGAAATCTTGGCCTTTACCCCAGAGTTTTGGAAATAAAGGAATCACGAGCTGAAGAATTTACTCAACATTGTGGAGCATTCATTTTCCACTGCTTTACCTTTGAGGGAACTTCTGTAAGGTTTCAAGGGTCGTGCAGCAGGATTCACTTCTCGGTCCAGCTTAAGCTGTGCACACTGTGGTAGGGGCCCTTGTAGGCACACACTGATATCCTAGCAGCCAGGGGACATCCTTGCAAGGCTGCGGGATAGACCTTTTACCGCTCCCTGAACTGAGTCCAAGAAAGAGGACAAATGGAATTGTCCCCAAGTGGCTTGACTCCGTGGGGCTTTTTCCAGCTAGTGTCAGGCCCGTCCCCTGTGCCCCGGGGCCTGCTTTCTCCTGGCTGGCAGCCTGCACCGGACTCTGGAACTGTCACGGAGCACACAGTCCTTGGGACAGGAAGTCTGCATCCTCAGTTCTCCTTTCCTCTCTAACCCCAACCACACCCAGAGCTTCAGTTTCTAAAGGGTGTCTATATTGGCCCCTCCTCCAGCAGAGTCCCGTCTTCTCTTTGCAGGTCATCGTGATGTCAGGCCATGAGACCATCCGCGTGCTGGAAGTTGGTGTGGATGCCCAGATCCCTGCTGAAGAGGAGGGCAAAGGACTGGAGGCTGTGGCCGCCGAGGGCTGCCCCAGCGGAGGCCCTGCCGAAGCCAGCGCACCTGCTGGTGAAGCTGGGCTGGACAACCCAGACTCCTCTGCAGAGGCAACTGGTACGAGGCCATTGCCCCCATCTGGCTGGGTTCCACTTGGGTCCCTTCCTGTGGTTCCCTGGCGCCTAGATGGCTTTAGGGTCTTGTCTTCCGCCCCACTGGACAGCCTTTGGCCATGGCCTGTACTTCGGGCCAGCTGCTAGGGCTGCCCTGCATTCTTTGTCCCTAGAACTTCAGTTCTGGTTTCAGTCACTTCCAGACCTAAACTGGGATGGGTCAGCTAACAGGATTGAACAAATCTCAGAAAGGGCTTCTAGGTCTAAACCAGACCCTTGGGCCCTGTGCGGAGAGGACTAGACCTTCAGGATCCTGCCAGCCCTTCTGACTTAGACCTGCTGTGGTAAAGCTGGGAGGTCCCAGAAGCTGGGGATAGGAGGGCATCTTACCTACCTGGGACTAAGGATGTAGGTTAGGTAGGACCTTGCAGAATGCCAGCTGGGCTGGTGTGAGTCCAGCCTGGTGGGCTTACTTCTGCTGTCCTCCAAGGATGAGCTGAGGGCGTGAGCTTGATTCTCCTACACGGGAATGGATATGGCTGATCCACCCAGGCTGTCTTCCCTAATTACCTGCAGGAGGGCTATTCTAGAGGCTGGGGCAGGTACCAGCACCGCTTTCTGGCCATTTATGAGGCCACCATTTCAATGAGGGACTTTCCTCATTAACTCCTTGCAGAATAGACACCTTCTTTTGCAAGAAGCCTGGGGCCTCCCTTGCCAGTTCCACCAGAGCGTCAGGACTCATCACCCCTTTCCTTCTGCTTATCTTCCCTTCCCAAGATTGGAGATCTGGGCTGGTGGGGGTGGGCTAAGAGAGGGCGCCAAGAAGATAACAAATGAGAATAGACAGGCTTCAGGGAAACAGCAGCTTCTCAACCAGGAAACTGCTAGACCTCACATCCATTGCTCTACCTACAAATTAGTATGGAGACTCATTTGGGACCCTAATAAGTTGGCTTATCCGCCCCCCCCCCCCAGTAATATGACCATTTCCCCCTTGCCTGGAAATGCACTGCTTCCATGTTGAGGCCAGAATGGGGCATTACCTGAGTTCCCAGGGGCCAGTGCCCTGCAGAGCAGGCAGGAAAGACAAGGATTCTTTCTCTCAACCACCCTTCATTCCTTTCCATTGTGGGGATGAAACCCTTTCTCAGAAAATTTGAGAGGTTTCCCACGTTCATCCACAGTGTCTTAACTTCCCTGTTTACCCTTTTAAGGATATTCCATATCCCATTTCTTCCGGTGTCTTAATTCTGCTCCTTATCCAAACTTGCTCTTGGAAATAGATCCTAAGTCAATTATTTACACCTTAGCATGAGCACTTATGGTAGCGTGCGTCTTCTTCCGGAGGTCGGTATTTCATGAAATAAGTCTTCCACGAAATTTTTCTCTGTAACGGAATTTTAATTATTGTCAGACAGGCAAGGAGGGATTTTGATGGCACTTCCTAAGAAGCTGCCGGCTTAGATTGCAGATTTCATGGGACCTTTCTAGATATGCAATGTTAAAAAACATTTCCTCTTAAAACATAACAAAGCTAAGTAATAGAAATCCTTCTCAGGATGAGGAAAAATCTGGTGATTTCTGGCACTCCAAATTACCGCCCAGCCCTTGTCACACAGACGTGTTTCTATCGCTGTGGCCACCAAGGGCAGACCGTGGAGTGTGACGCTGACGGCCGCGCTGTGTCCGATGCCCTTTTCCTTTGCTGACGCGGATTCACACACCTGTTCTGGCTTTGGCCATTGTCAGACTGTCTGGTTCGTTATTGGCCTAACCAGTGCTGCTTTGAATGTCTTTGTGTTGGTCCTTGAAAAATGTTTTCCTTTGAGGTACAGTCCACTCAAATTCCTTTAGAAGAGAAATTAATTATTTATGTAGGAAGAAGTCATCCCATGGAAAAGTACAAAACCTTGCTACCAGTGAGAGAGAAAGTCCTTGGCTACGAGCTACCGTGTGCCGGTTAAGCCAGACAAATCACAGTGGTAGACGCTAAATTGGGGATGCGGTGGAGGAACAGGTACATTGCTGATGTTTCTGCAGACTAGTCTTTCTGAAAAGCTATCTAGCAGGAAGTGACAAAAGCTGTAAGTGTATGCAAACTCTTGGACCCTTCAGTCTTACTTTGAAAATATATATATATTTTTAAAGATTTAATTAATTTATTTCTAGAGAGAGGAGAAGGGAGGGAGAAAAAGAGGTAGAGAAACATTGTGTGAGAGAGAAACATCAGTTGGTCGCCTCTTGTACATGCACCGCCTGGGGACTGAACTCGCAACCCAGGGACGTGCCCTGCCTGGGAACCAAACTGGCGACCCTTCACCCTGCAGGACGATGCCCAGCCAGCTGAGCCACATGGCCAGGGCTGGAAATATCTTCTAATAAAACGAGTATTTCATTTCTTTGGATTGTAAGCTTTTATCATTCAGGTTTATCATATTCTCGTTTTTCACTTTCCTTCTTATAGTTCATTATTATTTGTCACACAAATGTTTTGTAAATTTTTCTAGGTTCAGATTACCCTTTTCTTCTCTGATTTTCTTTTTTTAGTAGTAATTAGAAAAATATCTCCTCTCCAGGGGAACAGAAATCTGCCATTTTGTTTTCTCATAGTATTTTATAAGGCTTTTGTTGCTGCTTGCTTGTCTCTTTAATTCCTTAAACAATCTGAATTTTTTTATAATGTACTATGAACAGCATAGTCCTGAGTTAGCAGGTGCCTTTCCGGAGTAAAATATGGGTGGGGAATACGGGGCTGGAAGGTGACCTCATTCCGTGGTTCCCACTGTGGTCAGGTGCTGTGTCACGAGGGAGCTTGAAAGAGAAGAGACGGAGAAGTGCCAGTCGCCGCGGGGAAGTAAAGCACAGCACAGGGAATGTAGTCAATAACACTGTGTGGCGTCAGAGGGATACTAGATTTCTAGGGGTGATCACTTCGTGAGTTACATAAATGTCTAATCACTATGATGTCCACTTGAAACTAATGTAATATGGCATGTCAGCTGTAATTGAAAAATTAAAAAAAGAAATTAAAAAAAGAAAAAAGAGAGAGGAGAGGTGACTGGCCTCCACTCCCAGACATTCTGATTCATTAGGGCCTGGAAATCTATGCCCAGCCAGGATTAAGAGGCCACTGATCTGGTCTAATACCCATCACCCAATACCTAGACTCCTTTTAATGCCTCACCGTATATAAAATGATAACCCTTTTCCTCATTGTGTGGCTTTGAAGAGGCTTCCTGGTGGAGATCCCCAATACCTGACAAATCAGGGCAGCAAGAGGAAGCTATAAACTGGATGAAAAGCTTTGGTTCACAGGAAGTTCCTTTAGAAGCTCATTGAAGTGGCTCATCCAGACTTCAGACCTCAGGGGCCGGCAGAGAAAAGCTACCTGGTCCGGGAGCCGCTGCAATCCTGAGTGTGGCAACCACATGTCCAGTTTTCAGGGACTGTCATTTCAAGGACTTCACCCTTCAGAGGCCGTGCCCCTTCCCCGAGCCAGCACCTGCATCCAAAAAGGAGCCTGAAGACGGGTTGAGCGAGGGTCCAGTGGCTGGATGAGCCGAGGGAAGCTGCTCCCACTGATTCTGTCTAGCCCTTCCCTCCCAGACACGTTGCCTTCACGCCCCTCTACTGGTGATGTGATAGGTCAGTGTTCTGTAGAGCCGGGAAATGAGCGACTGATACCCAGCTGCGTGCGGGCCTGCATTTTCTTCAGCTAAGTCTGGGAAGGAGAGGGCCTACCTTCTAGGTCTGGCACAAGGCTCTCCAGTCTCCTGGTGTCGCTACCAGTAGCATTTGGGAGGCTGCCTTCTGGGCCAGGGAAAGCCAGTGATGGGTCTCAGGTCATGCAAAAACACAGTGTGAGGCTAAGAGTTGCCACTTCAAGCTGCAGACAAGACATTCTAGTCCGGTGACCCCTCTGCTCACACCAGGCTCACTCTTTGTCCTTTCTCTCAATGCCACATGAAGTGAAGTCACTCCCAGTGATCCCTTCGAGCCCTGTCCCTGCGGTTGCTACCTTCAGCCAAGCCCCAAGCCAGCCTCAGGCATCACAGACCTCGACGCCACTGGCTGTGCAAGCTGCCCCCCAGGTAAGAGCCACCCCTGCGACCTGGACAGAGAGCGGTGGGCAGAAGCAAGGCTTGGGATCTGGCAACTTCACGGGGCCGGATAAGGAAGGGGCTGTGGCTTGAGGGAGGGAGGGAGTCCCCCGTTAGGCACCCCTGGCCTTTCCCCTGCCCCAGTTGAGGCCCACTGGGAAAAGCAGGTCTGCGTTTGCTGGGTAATCTCCTTGGGTCCAGCAAGGATTGTAGAGTTACATTAACTCTTCCATGCTGCAGGTCATCCGTTTGTCTAATGACAGAGGAGTGAATACCCCTGTCACTTCCTCCAGTGCATGCCTGGAAGAGTTAATGCGCTGCTCCTGGTCCTCCTGTAGAGCCCGGGGCAACCCACAGCACAGTGAGCTGTCCCCAGGACCCTCCTGGAGCTCTGAGCTCCCTGTGACCTTTCACCAGACGCACAGATTTCCAAGGCATTCATCAAGGGTAGCCTCCACGAGAGCTTCTCTGAAGCCTCTGTGGGCCCTCGACCGTTTGGTTCCATCAGCCCCTGCCTCCTGCTTTCTGGCCATAAAACCTTGGCCCTGTGGGTGAGGGCCCAGGGAAGCCCGGGATGCAGCACTCTGCAGTGGCAGAGGCCTGCGCACCCTTGGCTGTCCTGTGAGCAGGGCCAGGTCTTGTCCTCGATTTGGCGGCTTCTCTGCAGGCAGATAGTCTGGTCAGGCACCCCCCTCAAGGTCGAGCCTCCGCTAGGGCCAGGGCTCGTCTGTTCCCCGTCCTCACACAGCCTTTCCCCCACTGCCCTCAGAATGCTTTGTTTGTGCTCGACTGGGTCTGAGAGACCCAGTGTTTGCGCTGTCAATGTTGATTTTTTTTTTATTTTTTCTTTTCTTTTTGAAATCTTGTTTGCTTTTGCAGGTCTTGACTCAGGAAAACTTAGCCACAGTTCTGACAGGAGTTATGGTTCCAGCAGGGGCAGTTACTCAACCTCTTCTTATCCCCATCAGTATTGCAGGTCAAGTGGCTGGTCAGCAGGGGCTGGCCGTGTGGACAATTCCTACAGCAACCGTGGCTGCCCTCCCAGGACTGACCGCCGCTTCTCCTACAGGGGGAATTTTCAAGCCACCTTTAGCCAGTCTGCAAGGTAACGGCAACTCTCCCCAGGACTGCACCTGGCCCCCCACCACTCACCACCACCATTCTGCACGTGGGCTTGCCATGTTGGACTCAGAACCCACGGCCCGCCCAGGACGACCTCTCTGGAGTCTGGATCCGCTGTCCCAGGCACCCAGCCATAGAGCTGCTGCAGCACCTTGGGACTCTAGGCCGTGACACCATGCTGGCCCAGCAGGCCTGTCTTACTTCAGCCAACTGTCTAAGACTGCCCCTCTCCCCCCACACCAGAATCCACCCCATGACCAGCCTCCTGAGAAGGACTGCAAGAAGACGCAACTTCTGGTTTTGAACCTACACATCTCCAGGCCCAAGGGAGGGGGGATGAGAGACATTGGCCTGTGCTGCCCACCCCACAAGGATCAAGGGAGTCACCGCTGCCTGTCCCCCTGCCCCACTGCCCCAGCCCCCTCTCGTTCTTGTGCCAGATCCCTTGGGATTGGAGCTGCTCTGGGCTGCGGCTGGGCATTTGAGCACCTCTGTCTCTGCCTTGCTCCATAGCAGCTGCTGTGCTGAACACCGCTCTCCCGGCACCTGTGCAAGCTGCCCCACCAGTACAGGCCTCCTCGCCCGCCCAGCCCCGGCCTCCAGCTCAGCCCCAGACGCTGTTCCAGACCGCGCCGCTGCTGCAGACCACGCCTGCCATTCTACCACAGCCCACGGCTGCCACCGCCGCTGCCCCCACCCCCAAGCCAGTGGACACACCCCAACAGATCACCCTCCAGCCCGCAGGCTTTGCATTTAGCCCGGGAATCGTAAGCTGCTGCCCTCACCCAGGGCTGACCAGGGATGGACCGAATCTTGGGCCAAGGGTAGAACTGACAAGGGAGGAAGGAAGTGGAGTGCCCATCCCCTGAGCATGGCTCTTTTCCAACACACCCGCTGAGATGGGCTCCCTCTGAAGCCTTCTCCTTGCAGCTGCCAGCCCGTCTGTCCCAGACAAGAGCAGGCAACCTCTACCAAGAGGGCTGGGCAGATTCTCCAGAGCCTGAACCACTGGACCAGCCTTGGAGGGTGGGATGATGTCTGGGGATTGCCAGCTTGTGAGCTGTCACTCAGGCGGAGCTGGAGGCTCACAGCCCACTGCCAGCGCCGTCTACTGTGGCTCCCAGTTTGGCAGTGGAGCTGTTAGATGTGACTAGAATCATGTCAACCACTCCAGCCTGGCCCTTCTACCCTCCCAGGCCTGGCCTGAAACATTAGCCAGAGTTACTCTTCCATGGCTCTGACCCCACCCTTCCTGGCCACCCCCCTGCCATCCCTAGCCCTGGACGCTATTCAGCTGGAGGACACGGGCCTGCAGCCCACATCCCTATATATCTGCCCCACATCCCTACCTCCCCACCCCGATGCCTTGAGCCCTCTTCCCTCTGCCTTGGGCTCTTTCTGTACCCTCGGCCTCTGAGCAAGGCTCTTCCTCCACCCACAGATCAGTGCTGCGTCCCTCGGGGGACAGACCCAGATCCTGGGCTCCCTCACTACAACTCCGGTCATTGCCAACGCCATTCCCAGCATGCCAGGGATCAGCAGTCAGATCCTCACCAGTGCTCAGGGACAGGCAAGTGGTCAAAGCCAGGGTTGGGGGGTGGGGGCTGTGGAGAAACTGGCCAGAGAGAGAACCAGGACTCGGGCTGAAGGTCACAGAGTCTCAAACAGGGTGTCAGTGCTGTTCCCATCTCCTGTGTGGCAGTTCTCTGCTGTTGCTGAGGCTAGGCAGGGGCAGAGCCACCACCTTGCCCTAGAGGTGCCCGCTCTAGCTGAAGTGAATACCTACTTCATTTACGGAGCACCTACTTTGTGGCCAGGGTCTGTGCTAGGTGCTCTCTCATACGTCATCTCAAGTTGTTTGGGTGTAGATCTACTAGGTAGAGACTTTTATTCACATTGCACAGGGAAGAAGGCTGCGGTTCAGAGAAACGAAGCCACACAGCTAAGCTGTGGCAGAGCGGGTTCCCGGGACTCCGGGTCTGTCTGACCTCATGTGCACTCATTCCTGCTCCATCGCAGCTCTGCAGGCAGGATAAAGCAAGCAGCCCCCAGACTGAGTCCTGCACTTGGCTGAGGAGGAAACTGAGGCTCATAGGGATCAAGTGATTTGTCTAAGTTCCTTCCCCAGCCAGTGTGGGGATTTGGGTGGGGGGTGGAGCTGGATACTGCCCTCGCACTGAGGGTCCCTGCCTTATTTCCTGCCAGGTTATTGGAACACTCCCGTGGGTAGTGAACTCAGCCAGCGTGGCAGCCCCAGCACCAGCCCAAAGCCTGCAGGTCCAGGCTGTGACCCCTCAGCTGCTGTTGAATGCCCAGGGCCAGGTGATTGCAACCTTGGCCAGCAGCCCCCTGCCTCCACCTGTGGCTGTCCGGAAGCCAAGCACGCCTGAGTCCCCTGCTAAGAGTGAGGTACAGGGGTTGGGATTGGGGCTGGGGGCCAGCAGTGCTATCTGGCATGACAGCAGGCAGAACAAGGTTATTCGCTGAAGCCCCTGGGAAAAGGGGGCATCTCCCCAAAGTGAGGGAAGGTCCGGGATAGAAGGCTCACACAAATCGCACATACTCTGCCCAGGGAAACTGCACACGCCCCCAACCCCTACCCACACACCAACAACTTGTCTGTGTGCCCCCAGAGGCTAGCGCCATACTGAGAAGGCCCAGGGGGAGGCGGTCAAAGGAAACGGGGCCTTCGCCAGCTCCAGGGTGAACAAACTGCTGGGAGAACCCTGGAGAGTAGTTCTGCACCCCCTCCCTCTTCCTCCTGCACCCCTCCACCCGTCCACTCCGTGCTGTGGCTTGGATTACTCATTTAATTGTTCATTTTAGGAGCAGTTTTTGAGTGCCCACTGTATCTCAGGTACTGAAGACAGAGATGAGTGAGACTTAGGTAGCTCAGCGCTGGAGACAAGCGCAAGGCAGCCCGACAGAGACTACGAGGGGGCATTGTAAGGAAGCCCAGAGAAGGGCACTCTCGACAGACTGAAGTTCATTACCAGGCTTCACAGAAAAGGGGCATTGAATTAACCTTAAGGGATGAGTTGAATGGGAGAGTCTTTTACCATTAGGAAATGGCAAGCAGTGTAGGGTGCAGGGGTTCTCAAACCTGAGTGTTTGTCAGAACCACCTGGAGGGGGTGTTCGAATGCAGACTCCCAGGCCCCGTCCCAGACTTTCCTGTTCCGTAGGTCTTGGGCAGGGCCCAAGAATTCCCCTTTGTAAGGTGTTCTCAGGGATCGAGGCCCATGGTTCTCAAACGTGGTAGCTGCTTCCCAGCTTTGTGAATAACCTCTTGGCCCCCTCTGGAAAGGCGGGGTACGAGAGGGCCGATTGCAGAAGGTTGTGAGTACGAAGGATATAGCGCGCATGGGCAATTTACCGTCTAGTACACAGGAAGAATGTGAAAACTGTGTTTTCATTGTGCTATTAAGAGCTAGCTAGTGAGAGTTCATGGGAGGGTTTCTAGCAGGAAACGGCTGGTTAAATGTGCATTAAACGATTTCCTGTCAGCAGGCGGAGCCAAGAACTGAACTGTAGTGAGACTTGAGTTCCTGTCACCTGTTAGGGGGCAGGCAGCTTCAACAGTTCTAGCAAGAGACAGGGGACTTGACCTAAGCCTAAGGCCCTGAGAAGCAAGAAGGACTGGACTTGAGAGCTACCAAGAGGTAGAATCCAGAGAACAGGACCCATCCTAGAAAAATCTGAACTTTTCCAGAAGCTTTTTAAAAACACAATACTAAAAATACTAATTTCATACAGTTATATTTTCTTGTGATTATAAATAATACATGATTTTTTTTTAAGATTTTATTTATTTATTTTTAGAGAGAGGAGAAGGGAGGGAGACAGAGAGGGAGTGAAACAGTAATGTATGGTTGCCTCTCACATGGCCCTCACAGGGGACCTGGCCTGCAACCCAGGCATGTGCCCTGACCGGGAATCGAACTGGGACTGTCTGGTTCCCAGCCCGCGCTCAATCCACTGAGCTACACCAGCCAGGCATAATACATGATTTTTATAAAAATTCCAAGATTATATGTAGTGTAGAAAAGTAAAAATCCCTTTTAATTCCACCTCTATTTTTTTCCTGGAAATTCATATGTATTTTTTTTAAAAATTACTCCATAAAACCTGGCTTTCACTTGCCTTTTTGTTTCCACTTAGCGCTATGACCCTGAGCTCACTTCCTGCCGGCAGTTGAGAGAGATACCTGGTTCTTTTAAATGGCCGCCCAGTGTCTCATTGTAGGGCGGTCCCAGACATCATTTGCCGGTTCCTTATTAATGGATGTTTGAGCCTGGGAGGCTCTGAAATCAGGTTAGGCTTCTCCTCTGAGGACAGGGATTTGAGAGCAGTTATCTCAAGGGCGGATGCCCATTGGGGCTTTGACCGATTGTGCTGAGCCTTTTGAGCCTCAGACCTGCCTGTGCCACAGGTGGCCATGAGGCTCCAGCTTGGTGGGACATGTTGTTGTGTGCTTATTTTGGAGGTCATTATCATGGGGTGGGTGGTAAGAAGTAGCTTCTAGTCTTGCCTTTTGATGGGGCACAGGTGGGAATGTGGACATCACGCCTCTTTTTGCCCCTGTCTCTGGTCCATGCAGGGACTCCGACCCCCTGAGCCAGGCAGGTGGGCAGTAGGGGCTTGTTGGCTCTCTCCTCACAGGTGCAGCCCATCCAGCCCACGCCAGCTGTGCCCCCACCGGCCGTGGTCATCGCCAGCCCAGCCCCAGCGGCCAAGCCGTCCGCCTCTGCTCCCATCCCAATTACCTGCTCAGAGACCCCCACTGTCAGCCAGCTGGTGTCCAGTAAGTGGCCCCTGGAGGAGGTTGTGGAGAAGGGGAGAGGCATTTATTTGGACACACTGACCTCTTTGGACGCTGCTCTCCCTGTAAATTTACTGGAGTCCAAAGGGGAAGGGCAGACGCTCAATGCCAGGGCCTGCCTTTCTCATTCCTGTCGAGCTGGATTCTGGACATGACGAGAGTGGAGGCTGTTTCTCTGTCTAGCCAAGCCATTGACTGTCTCTCCTGCAGTCTCTAACCAGTATCTGAGTGATGTGGCTGGCCAGGGGTGTGCTCGGGGTCCAGGAGTATGGAGAATGGGGAGGGCCAGCAGTTAGGGCTGGAAGAACTTGAAAATAGACCCCTACCTCCGGACAGGTTGGTCCGTGCCCCTTTCCCCCCCATCTTATTTGTCTTGGGGATCAGGTTAATGAAGATCTGGAGGGTGCACGGGCGTTTTGCCAAATGTCCTCACCCTTCTGCGTCAGGCCAGGCCAATGGGCTAGATAAGCAGTGATGATTATCTTCCCTCCTCACTCACCTCTGGTCCCTTCCTCTGGCCTAGAGCCCCACACCCCAAGTCTGGATGAGGACGGGATCAACTTAGAAGAGATCCGGGAGTTTGCCAAGAACTTTAAGATCCGGCGGCTGTCCCTGGGCCTCACGCAGACCCAGGTGGGGCAGGCTCTGACCGCCACAGAAGGCCCGGCCTACAGCCAGTCGGCCATCTGCCGGTGAGTAAGGCTGCCTGGGCAAGGTCAGGGCCTGCTCAGGTGCCCGGTGCCACCAGGTATTCGCAGATGCCTACCGGGGTATCTGGCCTCATTCTTCGGCCTTGCTCCTGCCTTGTTGCAAACACGGAAGGCTGCTTTAAGGATAGCTGTGAGTACTTGGAGGAGCCAAAGACTGATCAGGTCCTTCTGAGGGGTCTCTGATGTTTATCCTCCAGTCCCAAGCATTTGCCAGCACAGTCTTTATCTGGGACGCCAAGACAGCCATCCTAGAGGGAAAGGGGCACAGCTTACGAAATTAGTCACAAAGGTGGGGACGTCAGTTCTGACTTGGCTCTCAGCTGTAGCCCACCGTCACCCCTACCATGCTTCTGTGTCCCCCTTTTACGAGGCATGACTGGAAGGTGATGCAGCTGGCTTTCTCTGTACAGTGCACAAACTGGTTCTGGTGCCGGTCCCATAGGAGGGGTAGCAGAGAGTTTCAAACAAGAGTGAGGGCATGGCTCAGGGGTGGCCAAAGGGTCTCGTCGGCCTTCCAGTCTGGCAGATAGGCTACAGCGACTCTCAGACTCAGTGTCATGGTGGGACTTCTGTAGTCGCACCCGGCTCCGCCAGAAAGAATAGTCTGACTTAGTGATGCTGCTGTGAGGGGGTAATTAGAGGAGGACAGCGCTGATGACGTCCGTTCGCCGTCTCTGGGGGCCTTGCAAGATAACACCTCCAAGACCCTCCCTTGGTGAAAGTCCTGGAATGGTTGTCCATGCAGCGGTAGCACTGTTACACTGGACTACTGGACTGAGGCCATGGGAACGGTCCCTCTGCTGTGACCTGGGACCCAGGATAGGATGAGAAGTCTGGGTTTGCCCGAGCCGGGAGGGCCTTGGCGGGGGTGGTGAGGAGCAACACCTCGAGGAGAGTGCTCCCACCCAGTGTCGGGGGTAAGACACTCTCATTGTCCCTTCCTGGGCTTGGGTCACCTGCAGGTTCGAGAAGCTGGACATCACGCCCAAGAGTGCCCAGAAGCTGAAGCCAGTGCTGGAGAAGTGGCTGAATGAAGCCGAGCTCCGGAACCAGGAAGGCCAGCAGAACCTGATGGAGTTTGTGGGAGGGGAGCCCTCCAAGAAACGCAAACGCCGCACCTCCTTCACCCCCCAGGCCATAGTGGCCCTCAATGCCTACTTCGAGAAGAACCCACTGCCCACGGGCCAGGAAATCACCGAGATTGCCAAGGAGCTCAACTATGACCGGGAGGTTGTGCGGGTTTGGTTCTGCAACCGGCGCCAGACCCTCAAGAACACCAGCAAGCTGAACGTCTTCCAGATCCCTTAGGGCTCAGCCCCCAGCCCTGTGTTCCAGCACTTTGTACTTGTCCCTTGGCACCCGGCCGCCGCCACGGCCGCGACAGCACCTGTCAGTCTGCTCCAGGAGGCTGTGCTTGTCCCGGGTCAGGAGACTGCCGTGTGCATGTGCGTCAGCGGCCTCCCTCCCGCCCCCCACATATTGCACACTATGGGGAGGGCAGAGGAGCCCCCCGAGAGTGCCAGGCTCTGGGCTGGTCATGCCGGGAGGGGATTTGTGGTGTCACTTAAAGAAGCACTTTGCTAACGTGGTTTTTGAAGAGTGAATTCTGCCCCGTCTTTGGGGCGGGGCTGTAGCGGCCCCTAAGGACTGGTCATTAGCTCTTGTTTTTGACGGCATTCTCTTTCCGCCCTCTCTTCTCCCCTCTGTGGAAGTGTGGCCGGCGTGGCAGTGTGTCCATAGAACCACAGACTCACCCCCTTTGCCTGCAGGCACTCCCTCCCCTGAAAGGACCTAAGAGACACAATTCTGAAAAGTATGATGTGCTGCTCAGAAGGTCAGACTTGGTGTCTGCCTTGACCTTGAGGTCAGAAGGTCCCACAGCCCTGGGGCCAGAACACGGCACCTCCTCTCCCGCCTCTCCCTGGTTCCTATAGAGGAAAATTGCACTAAAGCAGAACCTTTTCTTTTGTAATCCATGTTGGAAGGAAGCAACAGTGAACTCTAACTGTCCTGGAGTTGACCTGGACTTATGGTAGGTCAGAAACTTAGTAAAGAAGGCCATTCTTTCGGATTTTAATCTAATCTCTGTCCGTGACCATGTCCTCCCAGAACAGTGTGGGTTAAGAGAACTTGCAGCCTGGAAAGTCCCCTGCCCCAGTAAGCAGGCACTTTGGAGAAAAATGAGGAAAGATGTGCCGGCTCTTTCTCTTGTCCTCGCGTTGTTCCCCAGTCCGGGATCGGGGCCTTCTCAGACGGGGCAAATGAAACAATAAACTGGACAGCAAGCAAGGCCTGGGAGAAAGGCCAACATCCAGAAAGAGCGGATGGCAGCCCAGGAAGGTCTCTTGTGGAAGGTGACTTAACTCTAACTTTGTCACTTTAAGCCTTGCTTACTGGAGGAGAAATCTTATTTTGTCCAGAGTCTTAGACCCTGTGTTTGTGTAAGCAATCCGCCCAGTGCTCCACGGAACCAAGAAGACCCCTGGAGCAGGGCGGCTTCTGCCTCCAGAGAGGGTAACCATGGCACTTTGGGGGTTGGCAGGTCATCCGAGCACCTAACTGAGTTTCCCAGCCTCAGTGTGGCAGGGCAACCCCTGGAACTCTGCATGTGACTCCAGGAAGTCAGCGAGCACTGAGAGGTCTGCTTAGAGGAGCCCAGCCTTGCCGTGTAGACCATCTGTCCAGGGCCACGAGTCACAGGGATCAGCCACCACCCACCCCCTTCACTGCTCCTGTCCTGACAGACCGGGTCTCTAGCAGGCGCCCTCCGCTGCCCCTCACCTGATACACCCCGAGGAGGTGACTGCCGGGTGAGGGCCTGTCACCAGCTCTGCTGGTCACTGCAGCCACCTCCTAGCCTCGCTCCCTCTGGCATGCTGTTTCCTTTCCTGCCTACAACGGGTCCCTCCCAGGCCCCACAGTGCCAGCATGGCTGCCCTCTCAGTAGCCCCGCCAATGGGAAGACAGCTGTGTGTCAAAGGGCCATGTGCACACACTCCCGCCCCACGTCCTGGGACCGACCAACCGGCCCCAGTGCAGGGGTAGTGAGGGAGCAGGTACGCATCGTGCCTGCCCCAGCTTCCCAGGAGAAAATGTCTCCAAAGGGGGGAGTTTCCACACTCAAGTTCAGGGTAATCAGCCTGTCTCCATGAGATGAAGGGAGGGGCGTTGCAAACAAGTGTTCAGTGATAGAGTGCTGGAGTCTGTTACAGATCCAGTGATTTACTCTCCAATCAATTAGAGAGATGCAGGTTCTCGCCCTCAAGCACTTGTGTTCAGATGCACTTTCTTCCAGGTGGGTCACGGTCGGTACCCTGGGAGTGACAAATAATCCAGGGAGTGTCCATGGCAGCGGCCACGCAGGACACCATCTGTCTGGTGTCAGGGCAGGAAAAGGTAATGAACTGCTGGTCTAAATTAGGGCTGGCCGAGCTTTCTCAGCTCCTCTTCTAATTGTCTTCCCAAGGCTGGGCTAGAGCTAAACCGTTTTCTCCTCTGCAGGGAGGATCGGGGGAGGAATATTTGCAGGCTGAATTCCCCCGGCAGGAGGGCACAGGGTGTCCCTGAAATGTGCCCAAAGCAGAGCTCACCAGCCTACCATCTCCTGCTTCCCCCCTTAGGGATCCCCCACCCTCACCCTGGAAAGCACCTGTGGCCCTGAGGTGGGTTTTCTGTTTTGTTTCTGGTAGCATCAGACTCTAAAGGGAGTTGATATCAATTTTGTTTTGAACGCACCTTTCTGGACTTAAAGCCAGAGCTCAGTGTCTCCTTTGCCATGGAAAGGAGGGAGAAAGGGCGGTTCTGGTTTCACTGTTTGCTTGTGGTTTTGTTTGTTGGTTTTTGTTTTAAATAAAAGAAAGACCAAAACTTCCTATGGCCTGGTGAATTAGCTGAGACCTTTGAACCTGCATTATGCATGGTATTTTATCTGGGTGAGGTCCAGAGAGAATCTGGCCAAATGGATTGAGGAATACACTTGAATTTGGAATGAGAATCCCTGACCTTTTTTGTGTCCTTGGACATCCAATCATCTTCCTATGGTTGGATTCCCTTCCTGTCTCACAGGCCAGGCTCTGATGCTGAGGTTCTGTCTGTCCCCGACATGGGGCCAAACCTACTGGGAGCTGGAGTGAGGGGTGGGGAGGGGAGAAGCACTTGATGTCGTTGTGTGGAATAAACAGTATTTTTCTTTTGTACTGGTCTGCATGTTTCTCCTTCACCTCTCAGGGTGGGGACATAAGAGCCTTCGTGTCAGAGGCCAGGGAGGTATCAGTGAGCTGCCAGCGCTTCTGGCCTGGAAGATGCCACTGCAAGGGGGTGAAGGCCATGCACGCCCTGCACTCCCACTTCAGAAGGCCCTGCGGTGGGGAGCAGCGTGGAGGGGATGTGCCCTTTCTCTTTCTAGACCACCCTCTGGTACCTAGGACCTGGCCAAGCCTGCTTTTCAGCCCCTCTTCTCTGGGTCCCGACAACAGACATGTCGGTGTGCGTGCTCCTGGGCTCGAGAGTGACCAGGAGGCAGCTGTTGGTTAGAGGCCTGGGTGCATGGAACTCGGGTATGCAGGCTGGAGTGTGTACACACACGCACAAAGCCCTTTGCAGTGTGAGATGGGGCTGCAAGGGGGAAGAGAGGGCCAGCCAGAGGCTGGGGGCCAGGGCTGGGAAATACTCTCGCACAGAACTTCAAGGACTCTTAAAAGTTTAAATTCAAACCTGGCCTTCCAGGTCATTATGAAGGTAAGCTTATCATTCATTATCAGCTGCCAGATCGATCATTCACGATTACCTTGGTGTATACTTTATAAGATATAGATATATGGTACATGGGGCTTCATTTTGCTCTTTCCCAGGCCTGCACATGTGAGAGACAGGCCTGATGCGCGAGCTCAGAGCTGGGAGAGCACAGCCGCCATACAGGTTTCTCTCTTCGCTGGTCTGCCTCCCAGGAGCAGGGTGCTCCCCTGCAGCCCGCCTTCCTCCCCGCTCCACCTACCTGGCACTGATGTGGTCTGGACTACATAACCTGAATTGGTGAGAGCAGGGCACCACCTTAGATTCCACCCAAACAGAATTTCTTTTTTTTTTTAATCTCACCCGAGGAGATGTTTATTGATTTTAGAGAGGGTGCAGGGAGAGAAACATCAGTGTGAGAAACATTGATCCCGTTGCCTCCTGTATGTGCCCCAGCTGGGCATCGGACTCACAACCTAAGTACGGGCCCTGACCAGAAATCGAACCCCAAACCTTTCGGTGTACAAGATGATGCTCCAACCAACTGAGCCACCCAGCCAGGACCCAAACAGGATTTCTGAGCCAGGCACTGTACTGGGTTCTAGATCATGCCCCACCGCCCCACCTCCACCCAAGGGACCATAGACGACTAAGATACTGATGTAAGGGTACTCAAGGGTCGGAGGAGCTTTACAGCACTGAGATAATGGAGCAAAAAACTAGATCAAAGGCAGCACTTACCTCTGCCGGATCTCACACCCCTAATACTAGCTGTCCACACTAGGCTGTGCCTTCTCAGTACCCGGGCCAGGGGCACATTGTAGGTGCTTGATAAATTTCAGATAGATGCCTGAATGTATTTCCTATTCTCTCCTTCAAGGAAGTAGTAAGAGCTGACTTCAGGCTACTGGGAGAAAGCAGGTAGAGAGAATTCTGCTTAGCTGTGCAGGGTTTAGACTGTGATGCAGGAGTGAATGGAATCTGGGTAGCAGCTGGTGGTGAGTGGAGGGAGGCAGATCCCGTCAGTAGAGTCCGTGGAAGCTGATAGCTCCGGCTCAGACCCGTTGTGTGTGGGTTCTGGCAGTTGGCCCAGGAAGGTTTTAAAGAAAGAGAGGTGGGTTTGTGGAGAAACCATACTTTCTATTCCTAGGCTGTTCTTTTGGGTTCCTGGACCCAAATCTAGTGTGTGTGTGTGTGTGTGAGTGTGTGTAGGCTTCCCCACACCAACAAGCAATTTTCAGACACCGGCAGGGCGTCCAAGAACTCAGCTCAGTTCTGACACTATCTACCTGGAGGCGGCATCAGATTCCACAGACGAGCATCTCAGTCCCACCGTCCACTGCAGTTACAGGAGAGAGCCCAGTTATCTCCTGTCCTTCCGACCAACCTACTGCACATTGGAGGCTCCAACTATGTCCTCCAACTCCAGATGCCAATCACAAGTTCGGCTTGTTACCTGTGCTTCTGACCGAGTGGCTCTAAGTCAGAGGTTCCCACCACCCCCTCCTCGCGTTTGATTAATTTGTGAGAACTTCTCACAGAACTCGGGCAAACCATTTGCTCACCCGGTTGCCAGTTCCTTACAAAGGGTACTTAGGACGTGAACAACAGCCCGATTTAGACGTACACCGGGTGAGGCCCTGAACAAAGGGGCTTCTGTCCTCGGGGCCGGGGCCTGGCACAACAGCTCTAGGAAGTGCTCTGGTTCCCCAACTTGGAACCGCTCCAAACCGCTGCCTTGTGGGTTTTTATGGGGGCTTCATTACATAGGCATGGTTGATTAACTCATTTGCCGTGGGTGATCGATTTAACCTCAGCCCCTCTCCCCTCCCCAGACATCAGGGGGTGAGACTAAAATTTCCAACCCTCTTTCACAGTTAGTTCCCCTGGCAACCAGCCCCCACCCTTAGGTGCTTTCCGAAAGTCACCTTCACTAACATAAACCTAGTTGTGGTGGAAAGGGGCTTGTTCCGAAAATGAGACCCAGTTCACCTTTCTGGCTCTGAAGGTTTTCAAGAACTGAGGACAGGAGACCAAACGCTATCACAAAAGGTGCTCCCCACGCTCTTACGCTCAGATGTTCCAAGGGTTTGGGGAGCCGTAAGCCAGGAACTGTGGATGAAGACCGAGCATATATGAGAAATATATTTTGGTGGTACAAGTGACCAAATATATATGTTAAAGAACAAAACTTCAACTCAGTGCATTCGAAGAGCTAATTGGCTTTATTCAGTGATTCTCTATCGAGCAGCGTCCCAGTTGGCACCTGGAAGGTGCCCCGGGGGCGGTACAAAGCGGAGGGGTTTTACAGGGAGACGGGCGCGAGGGAGCTGTTCGGAAAGTAAAGAGAGGATTATTCTTGGGCCAGGACATCTTTTCGTCAGAAGAAGGAAAGCGGAAGGGTTTTTATCCCGGAGATTGTCTTGCCTCTTCTTTTTTTATGGGGGATAGAGAGGGCCTGTATTACAGGTTAACTTACTGGTGCTTGACCAGAAAATTCCAGACTGGTTAAGGTTAGTTAAGATTACATTTCTTGGAAAGTTTAAAACTGCAGTTAGATCTGGTATTAAACCTAAGTTTGGTATTGTTACTGAACAGGGACCAAGCCAGAGCAGGTCAACCTCGGGCCGGGGTGTCGTGCCTGGGTTCTTGACTTAGTGCAGGCAAGACTTCACAACATGAGGCCGTGTGATTTTGCAAGTACTTTTATTAAAGCTGAGGCAGTGAAACAAGGAAGGTCCTGGGACAGAAGAAGCAACAGGAGAGAGACTAGGCGGGGCTGCTTTGGCTCTCTAGAAACGTTTGGAAAAGAAGTGAGCCAGGACGGGGCTGCCGTCAGCCACTAGGGAATCAGAGAAAAGGGGGCCTTGGAGACAAGGTCAGGGGTTAGTCCAGGATGAGCTGCCACGGCTCACTGCTCCCCTGGTTGCAAGTCCCATGGGGTTCCTTGGAGTTTAGGGGATGTATGCCTGTGGGGGGAGTAGAAGGGGATGGGAAAGGTGTAGGTGTGCTTCCAGAGTTTCCTTCTTGAGGGTTTTAAAGACCAATACTTAGGGAGGGGGGGGGTCCTAGGGAAGGATCTCAACAGAATATTCATCAGCTTTCCCAGGTGTGCCCTTTCAGGGTCTTGGTCCCCACTGATTGGTCGGTGCCACGGCAGAAGGTCATTAGTCATTGCATTTGGCCTGGCATTGCTCCCCCTGGTTTTGCTGCTTTTCTGGGCCTGGAGCTGAAATGCAACTGAGGCCTAGATGTTCCCTCCAGGGAGGAAAGGTCAGAGGGTCTAAACCACATGGCCAGCTATATGCCAGGGGCAGAAAGTCTACTTGGGGGCAAGGTGTAGCACCAGGTTTGCCCATCACTTGGCACCTGAGGCTTTGTGCCCTGGTGACCTTCTGTATCTGGTTGTAAATTGCTCGGCCAGTGTGTTCAGCTGTCTCAGTTTCCCCACTCCACTTGCCAAGGAATTTTCCCAGTGTCTCATTATCCTGCCTCAGTATCATGGCGTTTTAGTACTAATAATGCCATTATATATAACATACATATTTCGTATAAACCACAACGTCACAGATGTCCAATGTGCTGTGGATGGCAGTAAAGGAGGGACTGACCTTTTCTGAACTAGAGAGGACGTGGGCTGGTTTCTGGACTGGAGATGGGAATCGAAGGGAACCTGACGTTGTTTGGAGCAGTGCGGGTGAGAAAAGTTTTGATTTCCTTTCCTCTCAACTGCAGAGCCCTTCAAAGAAGACAGACTGGGTGGGCCTCACAGTCTGTGTGGGATATAAGAAGACGTAAAAACTTAAAGCTAGATGGTCAGTCTAGCTTTACAGTAAAAAAAAAAAAAAAAAAAAAAAAAAAAAAAGCTGGCCTGGATAATGGTTTCTTCTTGTACTTAGAGGAAAATGCCCAGTGATTGGCCTGGGAACCCAGCAACAGGGACTGACCTGAGTTAATGAGTGAGAAGGGAAGCCACGGGTGCTGATCCAGGGAGCTTGAGCCCTCGGGTCTCTGAGAGAATTGATTTGTCTCAATAGGTAGGTAAGACAGGTGGCAGGGCCCCTCTTGCCAACCGCAGTGACAGCTAACCCCCACTTACCACGTGCACCAGGCGCTCTTCCAGGCTCTTGCCACATATTGTTTCAGCCCATCCTCATTTCATTTCATAAAGTAAGAACTATCATGATCCTCATTTTACAGATAAGAAATTGAGGCATGGAAAAATGAGAAATCGACTCAAGGTTGCTTTGCTCATGAGCAGCAGCACCACGTCTTGAACCCAGGTGAGCTGTCACGGAAGTCTGTGTGCTTAATCCCATGCATACAGGGTGGCACCTGGGGACTGCCATCTGTCCCGACCTTTTGGATAGGATTTCCACACACCAGGGTAAACCCTGCTATGTTCCATCTAAACGGTCTGGTTTCAGGATTTAATCCAGGGAAGAGAACCCTTCGCAATGAGCCTTAACTTTGCCCAATGGTCTAGGAAAAAGATTCTGGAACTCTGTGCCACAGGGGCTCTGGTTCATTAGTCCTATCTATTATGTCTGACAGGAGTCAGGATTTTTGTTGTGAGGTGAATTTATAGGCACAAAAATTGGTTTATTGATAGATGTTTCTGGATTTCCAGGGGAACACTGGTGATATCTTTTATTGGAGGCAGAACCCCCCAGGGTCGCCCCTGAAGTCCCTGTTTCCGGTCAGGGCATTTGGATTTCACTCTTAGCAACACTGGGGAAGGTAGAGGAAGGAAAAAGTCCACTCCTCCCAGTCACAGAATTCCAAGGGCCTTCTCCCCTCCACAACATAAATCTCAAGGCTGATCTGCATTCCAACTGGGAAAAGCCAAGTTTTGGGCCCCTCACCTCAGATTATTTTAGAATTAATCAGAATTAAGGTAAAGAAAACCTTTATGAAGTCTTTATTTTGGTTCAGAATTTAAACATAGGCTCAAACATTTCCAAGAAGTTACATGTCTGTCTTTTTCTAAACATTTCCCAGAGGACAGAGCGCCATGAGATTTCTGGATATGGCATAGTCATCTCTCCCAAACATCTCATATGAGCTATTTTTCTGCATATGAGAAGACATGTATTGTCCAATATTCCTTCACGGGCACAATTTTCTGAAAATTCATTATTCTTACCTCCACAAGCTTCAAACTCATCTCTAAAGACAGTCCATAGGAAGTAGATCTTTCTTAGGTCAGAACTATTCACAGGAACAGCGCACCGTGATGGTTAGATGCCCAGAACTTCCGTACTGGCTGGAAATTTCAGTCAGGCATTAATGCTCAAGCTGGGTGACCATAAACTAGCCAATGAACTTTTCTAAGCCTCAGTTTCCTTATCTATGAAATTAATCTAGAAACGGTGCTTTCCTTGGAGGGGTGATATGAGGATGAAATGAGTTTATATACATAAAGCACTGAGTCAAGGCTTGGCACTTAGGAAGGGGTCAGTATTTATGAGACTGTTGTTATTACTAGCTACTATTTGCTGTACGTCTCTGTGATTTCTAGGAACTTGAATCAGCAGCAGGGAGGCATTGCTGTAGACAGAGCCCAGCTAAGAGAATCAGGGGCCAGGAATGCAGTTTCCAGCTCAGCCGCTAGCTTCTGTAACATTTGTTACCTATTCAACGATACATTTTTTGTAAGTTATGTAGCATAATGATGAGACAATCATTCCTGGACCTATCATTCAACTTAAGTAAACTATTACCACTATTGTTTTTAAAGATTTTATTTATTTTAGAGAGAAAAGAAGGGAGAAAGAGAGGGAGAGAAACATCGATGTATGAGCGATAACTCAATCAGTTGTCTCTCACATGTGCCCAACTGGGGACACGGCCTGCAACCTAGGCATGTGCCCTGACTGGGAATCAAATCGGTGACCTTTTGGTTCACAGGCCAGCACTCAATCCACTGAGCCACACCAGCCAGGGCCTATTATCACTACTGAAGCTACTTTTGAGTTCTTTTCCTAGCCCATTCCCCTGCCTTTCTTTAAAGTGACCATCTAGAGCACAGGTGGCAAACACAAGCCCTGTGGGCCGATTCCAGCCCTCCACCTTGTTTTATCCCGCCCGGCACCTTGTTTCTACCCAGTGGCAGCACCGAGCTCCTTGCCCCTAGTTAAAGAGTAGTTACATTTATACAGTCCTAAAATTACATTCAGCCCTTTGAAGGCAACCGTGAGGCTGATGTGGCCCTGGTGAAAATGAGTTTGACACCTCTGATCTAGAGTGTATATTTTAAAGGAATGTGTATTCCCCTAAATGATGGATTGCTTAATTTTGCTGGGTTTCGAGCTTTATAAAGTGATGTTACACTGTATGAGGACTTTTGTACACCCCTACCTCAATTCAGGACACCCCTACCGAGTGTCCTGTCTTGCTGCTATAAATAACGCTGCCATGAACACTCACTTACAAGTCTCCTGGTATGTACTCGCATGTGCAAGACTTCTCCAGGTGTACCTGTGGAGTGAAGTCACTGAATCACAGAATAATTTTCAGGATAACTTCTAGAGAGGTTGTAGTCTGCTTAATCACTCTGCTGCCTTCCCTTAGCCTATTTCTTCATATTAAAGAAATGCAAAACGAAAACTTCTATGAGGATTAAATAAGAATATATGTTAAAGTGCTACTAAAACCATAACACATCATACAATGTCATTTAACGTTTTTATTTTTTTTAAGATTTTATTTATTTATTTTTAGAGAGAGGAGAAGGGAGGGAGAAAGAGCAATGTATGGTTGCCTCTCACATGGCCCTCACTGGGGACCTGGCCTGCAACCCAGGCATGTGCCCCGACTGGGAATCGAACCGGGACCCTCCGGTTCCCAACCCGCGCTCAATCCAGTGAGCTACACCAGCCGGGGCTCATTTAATGTTTTTAAATAGGATAATACTGACCCAATCTTAACAGAGAAGTGACACTCGGCAAGTGGGAGACTGAAGTTAACATTTATAGAATAATTAGTATTTAATAATAATTATTGGCCTTTTGGCACTTCGTTTAATCCTCCCAACAATTTTAGGAGGGGTATTATTTTCACTAATTTATGAGTTAAAATACTAAAGCTCAGAGAGGTAAAGTTACTTGCCCAAAATTATATATCTAGTGGTGGAGCTGTTGTTCAAACAAGGCCTGGTTCTACCTAGTAGATGCTTAAAAATACTTTGGACATAATGCTTGAATCAAAGGGTTTTGATTATGACATCTGTCTTTCGGTGTCTGAGCTCAGGACCCATTCCTGTAGCCAAAGGCATGTGTTTTGAGAAAACATGGGCTTAAGGGAAGAAAATATAGCTTGAAGAGACACTGAACGACACAAGAACGAACCAAGGCTTGGATGCCAGGGCTTAGTAAGGAAAAAGATGGAGAAGCCCAAGAGCCCTCAAAGAAAGAAGCCAGTGACTGAAACTGGGGGCATGCTGTCAACTTCATGTCAACCTCTTTCCTCCCATTCTTTCCTTTTATAATTCAATAAGCATTTTTGTTTAAAAAAAGTCCTATTGGATGCAGGAACTGTACTAGAGGCTATTTAGAACAGAGGCCTGTAAAAGGCGTCTTCTCTATTCTTTAGGAGATGGCAGTCTAGTGAAAAAAGCAGATATATACAAAATCATAATTCAAGGCAGACTGTAAAAAATTCAATAATGGACTACAACAATAAGCCAATACTTTCACAAGTAGCCTATGTATTATAGTGAAAAGTGTCAGGCTCCGAAGTTGGTACATCAGTTTAGCTCTGGCCAATTTAAGACCTTCGTCTCCTCTCCTTATTTTTTTTTTCAAAGATTTTATTTATTTATTTTTAGAGAGAGGGGAAGGGAGGGAGAAAGAGAGGGAGAGAAACAGCAATGTATGGTTGCCTCTCACATGTCCCTCACTGGGGACCTGGCCTGCAACCCAGGCATGTGCCCTGACTGGGAATCGAACCGGAAACCTTTGGTTCCCAACCTGCGCTCAATCCACTGAGCTACACAAGCCAGGGCGTCTCCTCTCCTTATTGATAAAATGAGGGTCACAATACTTACTTTTAGAATTGTAATTCTAGTTCAAGATTGTCTTGAGAATTACTGGTATGGTGACAAAATTTCCCAGTATATAGATGTTGCTCAAAAAACTATGAACATTATTATTTAATCCTTAAAGGACGAAGGTGGAGCAGGCACGGTTGTCCCCACATTTCAAATGAGAAATTACATTTCAGTGAGATTAAGTGATTATTCCAAAGTCACCAAACTAGTAAGTGAAGATGCAAGTCCAAATCCTGATCTTCATTCAGACCATAGCCTTTTCTTTTCCTTTTTTTTTTTTTTAAGATTTATTTATTTATTTTTACAGAGAAGGGGAGGGAGAAAAACATCGACGTGTGACACCTCTATCTCTCGGTTGCCTCTCGCACGCCCCCAACTGGGGACTGGGCTCGCAACCTAGGCCGTGTGTCTTTCCTGGAACTCAAACCAGCAACCTTTTGGTTCGCTGACTAGGCACTCAATCCACTGAGCCATACAGCCAGGGCCAGACCACCACCATTTAAAAACACATTTTCACCTATTTTATGCTTTTCTGTTCAAACGCATTAGGAAGAATGCGGAAGATAGGAAGAGCATGGAGGGAGTGGGCCTTAAGCAGAGTCCTGACCTCCAGAGCGGTGACTTTAAGGCGAGAGAATTCCAGGAGCCAACGAACGCCGGTACGGAGCACCTGGGAAAGGGTCCGGGGCCCCCAGGGGTGGGTGTGGGTTCGGTAAAACCAGAGCCCCACTCACGTCTTAAGGACTTGACTAGGTACCTAGCGGAAGCCAAATCGCAGGTACCAACGGAGAGAAACGTTTAAACCAAATCACCTGACGCACACCACATCCCCTCCCACATCGCCCAACCCATTTTCGGGGCGGGAGGCCGTGGCATAGTTGGCCTATCAGCACTGCCGAGGCCTACGAAGTCTCTTGTCCATTGGTGGGTGTTAGGGTGACGTCATGTTTGCCGGACCGGCAAAGGAAGAGGGCGCCATGATTGGTTGGCGTTGGGGCGGCGGGCGGTGGAGGAGCCTGGCGACACCGGGTTTCCTACCCGTGCTGGACTTTCCCCTTCCGTGTTTCGAGGCCGTGGTGGGGCTGCAGAGGTCAGGGAGTAGGCTGAGCGGAAACCTGGATTTGGTTCTAAGAGCCGCGGGGTTGGCCGGAAGTGATCTTGGGGCTGACCGGAAGCAAGGCCTGGAGGGGAAAGGGAGAGTGGGTCCCGGGAGGGAGGAGGTTCCTAGCGGTGGGGGGCGGGGTGGAAAGGTGCAAAAGCGACCTGGGAGCGCCTCGTAGGCGGTGGGTCGCTGCTGTTGGTCTCTTTGGGAAGCAGCGAGTGACCACCACGAGCAAAAGGGGAGAGCCCGGAGAGTGGGAGTGTGGAAGTCCAGAGCTGCTTCTGTGCAGTCTAGAATAATTAAGTAAAAGGGCCCTCACGCGGCTCCAGAGAGCTGGTGGGAGGGACTTTGGAAGTCGAGGCAGCCCAGAACAAGGAGCCAAGGGCACGGGAGATTAGTGCGGGTAGGGCTTTGGGGTGGCTGGTGGGTACTGCGTGGGAGATCTTGGTTTGGAGTTTCCTACAGTCCTTGCCCCCGTTGGGTAGAATCACACTGCTCACCTTTGTGCAAGAAACAGTGTCGCCTGGGGCAAGGAAGGAGCCAGGATGGCTTGGGCTCTGAAGCTGCCTCTGGCCGATGAAGTGATTGAATCCGGGCTGGTGCAGGACTTTGATGCTAGTCTGTCCGGGATCGGCCAGGAACTGGGTGCTGGTGCCTATAGCATGAGGTGAGTGAGGTCTTCCCAGACCCTGCACTTTCTGAATAACAAAGGGAGGATAGAGAGTAGGAGTGGCGGTGGGGGGCAGAGTGGTGTATAGAGTTAAAGCGGCTGTCTGCGTTTAGGGCAAAGGGACTTGTTTCTTTCGTTGCTTTGAGTTGTGAGTGTAGTGAAAGAAATGGAACAAGAGATTGTAGGCAGTGTCAAGTCTGCAGGCTCAGTAGAAGAAGGAAGAATGGCCCTTGATTAGCAGCCAGATAAACGTTGAGAGGCTGTGGTGCCTGTGTGAGAGACCTGGAGACTCGTGGTGAGTGCGTGTGTGTAGGTTGGACTGGCCTTGTACGAAGAGGCCACTTAGGGAGTTGGAAGCTGGGTCTTAATGATGAGTATTTGGTTGACTGCTCGTTGGAAGGAAATGTGAGACCTTGGTGAAGAAGTCCACACGTCTGTATCTTAGCCTGCTTTTACGGCTTTGCTTAATTCTGTGAGATGAAAAGTGTCGAAGAGAGCTTTTAGATGCTTCTAGACCTTTCTGTATCAAGCCAAATGTTGATAATAAATAAAAGTACCCTTTGAGAGCATCATTACTCTTCCATGTAATTTATTTGCATGCATTAGCTCCTTCATTCCCCCAATATGGTTTGTTTCATTTATAAGATGTGCAAGACTCGTGTCTGGAAATGTTGAAACATCTGCATCTTAGGGTTAGATGGAATATAACTGGGTTCCAAATGTATTATAAGGCTTAATCTAAATAAGTCAAAAGAGACTTTATTGAATTTATTGGGGTAACGTTGGTTAATAAAATTATATAGGTTTTAGGTGTACAACTCTGTAATACTTCATGTGTATACTTCTACGTTCACCACCCCAAGTCAAGCCTTTCACGGCCATTTATCCCCCTTTACCCTCTTCTACCCCCCCACCCCCTTTTCCTCTGGTAATCCCCAAGCTGTTGTCGTCTGTGAGATTTTTTTTTCCTTAGTTCCTTCACCTTTTTCACCCAGCCCTGCAACCTCCTCCCTAAGACACTTTAGAACTTAACACTTTAATTGGATTTAGGGGTTTATAGGGGAAAGATGTTTTAAGCTGCAAAAATTTAAATTTTGCATTCTGATAGTGAGATTCTTGAGAGTTATGTAATGTAAATTTCCTCTCTTTACCCCTGTAAAACTAAAATGGACTTTCCTTATTGAGTAAAATTATGAGTTACAATTTAGTAAGTACTTCACTTTCGGACTCTTTGCTTACAGTTAGAATAAAGAAGGCTATCTGTGTATACATATTTTTGTGATATTCAAGGAAATTTGAGTTCTGTCATACAATGTTCTTGAGAAATTTAACTCTAGTTTTCCCTGTCCTTGTTTACATAAGTCTGACCATAAAAATAGAGATTAACTTGGTCTGAAAGTAAATGTCTGGACCCTGACCTTGCATGTTGGTATCTGACATAATGCTCGACAATTTATGCTTCTGTTCATGCAAAGATTATCACAGCAGAAGTTTGTTTTTTGTCAAGGTTATTGGAGTTTAGGATGGAGATACTTAATCCTAACTGTAGTTGTTATAAAAATAGTTAACATGGTCAACAAACATTTGCGTGTCCACCGTGTACCCTCTCTGCTGTATGGCCTTCTGTTGAGTGCTTTCTGTGTCACACCCTGAATGGTCTTCACAGGAACTAGTAAGATTGGCTTGTATATTTACACATTTAGAATTGTTTTCCAACATCAAATCCACGAGAGTTTTCAAACATTATTTTATGTTTTCTCAAAAGCACAATGTGCTAAATTTTTACTATTATTTTGTTTTTTTCACCTTTTTCATGCATTTTGCTCTTGTCACTATTCTTCTGGCTCTTGCATACATTTAATCATTTGGGTTAATTTGTGTTAATTAGAGATTAGTTCCCAAACTTTAGTCTTGATGAGAGTTATCTGGAGTACTTATTAAATGTAGTTGCCAGGGTTTGTCTTTGGTGATTGTCTGGGATACAGTCCAGAAATCTGATTTTTTAAAAATAAGTCCTTAGATGGTTTTGATTCAGGTAGCCCAGGAAGCACATTTCAAGAAACACTGACCAGAGGAGTTTTTACAGGTGGAGGTGATGGTTTTTTGCTCTTCCTGTTTCTCCTTTTAATTAGACCTTGTTATTGCATTTTTTACACCTTCATTAGGGAAAATGTTCTCTTTGACAAGCAATTTGTTTTGTAAAATTCTTTCCCTAATGTATTTGTTTTACCTTAGTTTGCTTACTTTAATGATTTTGTTTCAAATCCATTGATTTCTGTTTTATAAAGATTCATCTTAACTGGATTCCTCTTTTTGATTCTTGATCTGTCAGTATATTCAGAAATGTTCTTTTCCTAAGTAGTCCTTTAATATTCTTCTTATTTTTTTCCTTACATTTTAATACAGGGCACAAACTTTATGGTTAAAATAAAGGAGATTCCCTGAAAATATGCCGAGTGAAAGAAGCCAGTCACAAAAGACCACATAATATAAGATTCCATTTCTACGAAATGTACAGAACAGGCAGATCTCTAGAGACTGGGAGTCTCCAGACGACCGACCGTCAGTGGTTGACTAGAGCTGTGAGAGAGGAAGGAATGGGGAGTGACTGCTCATGGGTACCATTGTTGGGGGAGGGGTAATAAAAAAGGTTCTAAAGTTGCGATGGTTGCACGACTCTGTGACTACCTGAAGATGGTTGAATTGTACATTTTAAGTTTGTGAGTTGTATGATACATGAATTGTATTTCAATAGAACTGTTATTAAAAAAGTAAAGATTAAATTTTGTTTTAAGATTTTACCTTTTTCTCATTTTTTAAGCTGAGGTGGAATTCACATTACATTGAAGTAGTCATTTTAAAGTGCAGAGCTCAGTGGTATTTAATGTGTTCACGGTGCTGGGCAGCCACCACCTCTAGTTCTGGTTTTCTGTTTATTGCCTCCAAAGAAAGTGCTCCGCCTGATCCACAGTGCTGCTCATCTCCCCTCCCCGTCTCCCTGGTAACCACTAATGTGCATCGTGTCTCCGAATTTATCTGTTCTGGATAGTTCACATAATGGGATCATATGATGTGTGACTTGTGCATCTGGCTTCTGTCATTTACCATAAGTTTTCAGGGTTTGTCCACATTGCACCATGTATTAATACTTCAGGACTTAAATCTTTTTTTTATGGTTGAGTCATATGCCATTGTAGGTACATATCTCAGTTTGTTATCCATTCATCTGTTAATGGACATTTAGGTCATTTCTGTTTTTTGACTTTTATGAATAACTGTAACATAGCATTGTGTTTATGAAGGAAATAACAACAGAATGTTTATAAACATTCATGTACACGTTTCTGTGTAAACCTTTTTCTTTTTATTGAGGTATAATTGACATACAACATTGTATTAGTTTCAGATACACAAGGTAATGATTTGATCTTTGTGTGTTTTGTGAAACAATCACCGCAATAAGTCCAGTTACCATCCGTCTCTATACATAGTTACAAGAACTGTCAGTAACATTCAAATATGCAATACATTGTTACTAATTGTAGTCACCATGCTGCACTAGACATGTCTGCATTTCTCTTGGGTATATATTTAGAATTGAAACTGATGGGTCTTATCAATGATTATGATTAACTTTTAATTCTTTAATTAACTTTTTTTGTAATTTAAAGACCATTTTTTTTAGTAGTTTTAGGTTCATAGCATTAGAGGAAGGTACAGAAGTTTCTCATGTACCTCCTGCCTCCATCCATGTGAAGCCTCCCCTACTATCAACAGTGACGAACCCACATTGGCACATCATAATCACCCAAAGTCCATAGTTTACTTTAGGGTTCACTCTTCACTCTCGATATTGTACATTCTAGGGTTTTCGACAAATTTATAGTGACATGTTTCCATCATGTCAATACAGAGTATCTTCACTGCCCTAATAATCTTCCATGTCCTGCCTATTCATTTTCCCCACTCCCGTCCCCTGCAGCTATGAATCTTTTTGGGTTTTTTAATGTGTTTATTGATTTTAGAGAAAGAGAAATGTTGACATGAGAGAGGAACATTAATTGGTTACCTCCCATACACACCCTGATTGGATGTTAAACCTTCAACGTAGGTATGTGCCCTGACTGAGAACTGAACTCCCAACCTTTTGGTATACAGGACTGTGTTCCAGCCAACTGAATCACACTGGCCAGGGCTGGCAACTTGGGATCTTTTTACTGTCCCCATAGTTTTGTCTTTTCCAGAGTGCCATATAACTGGAATCCTACAATACGTAGACTTTTCTTTCATTTAGTAATATGCATTTAATATTCCTCCATGTCTTTTCATGGCTCCAAAGCTCATTTCTTTTTAGCAGTGAATACTATTTAATTGTCTGGAAGGATTTATTTATCCACTCACCAACTGAAGGACATCTTAGTTTCTTCCAAGTTCTGGCAGTTATGAATGAAGCTGGTATAAACATCCCTGTGCAGGTTTTTGTGTGGAGATAGTGTTCAACTGCTTTGGGTTAATATCACTGAGTGTTATTGCTGGGTCATATAGGAAGAGTATGTTTAGTTTTGTAATAAACTGCCAAACTCTTCAGAGTGGTTGTATCATTTTGCTTCCCATCAGCAATGAGTGAGAGTTCCTTTTGCTTCACATCCTTGTCGGCATTTGGTGTTGTCTGTGCTCCAGGTTTTGGCCATTCAGTGTGTAGTGTATGCTTAATTTTTTTCAAGAACTACCAAGCTGTTTTACACAACAGTTGAACCACTTTACATTCTCACCAAAAATGTACAAGGGTTTTTGTTTCTCTACATCCTCACCAACATTTTTTTTTTCAATTTTTTAAAAAAGATTTTACTTACTTATTTTTAGAGTGAGAGATAGGGAGGGAGAAAGAGAGGGAGAGAGACACAGATCAGTTGCCTCTCCTATGCACCCGGAGAGGGGACCCAGCCTACAGCCCAGGCACATGCCCTGGCCCGGAATTGAACCTGGGACCTTTTGCTTTGTGGAACAATGCCCAACCATCTGAGGCACATGGGTTGGTTTTTGTTGTTGTTGTTTTGAATTAAAACCATCCTAGTGAGTGTGAACTAGTATCTCATTGTGGGTTTTTCCCATTTCCTTAATGGCCATGATGTTGAACGTCATTTCATGTGCTTGTTGACCATTGGCACAACTCGTGTATCTTCTTAGGAGAAGTGTCTGTTTAAGTCCTTTGTCCAGTGTTTTTTAAATTATGTTTTATTTTTCATGCTATTACAGTTGTCCCAGTTTTTCCCTCTTTACCCCCTCTACCCAGCCCCCCCACTCCCTCAGGACTTTACATCCCCATGAGTATCTTTCATTTGTTCCTTCATTTTTCAACTAACCTCAATCAGTTCTGTGAGCATTTTGATTACCAGGGCTTTAAATTCTCCATCAGTTAGGTTGGCGATTTCCTCCTTGCTTAGTTCTCTTTCTGAGGCTTTGCTCTCTTCTTTCATTTGGGCCATATTTCTTTGTCATGGCACAGCTGATAGGTTGTAAGGGGGTGGGGCAAAACTCTGCTCTGCTGGGGCACTGCTGGTCTGATTGTTCTGGTTGGTTTCTTCTTTAATTCCTTGGTTGTCAGAGTTCCATGCAGTTTGATTTTCTGGCGCTTTTGGTTGTTTGTTGATTTCAGATTGGTTGTTATCCTCCTTTTGGTTGTGCGAGGAAATGAAGGGTTTCTCCCTACGCCTCCCTCTTGGCTGGAACTCCCCGAATTATTTCATTTTTGGATTATTCATTGCTAATGCGTAGAAGAAACACAAGTTCTTTTTTAGTTGATTTCATATCCTTCAACTTTGCAGAATTCACTTATTAGCTCTTTTGGAAGATTCTATGGGATTTTCTTTACATAGAATTATGTCATCTACAAATAGAGATAGTTTTAGTTCTTTTTTTTTTTAAGATTTTATTTATTTATAGAGAGAGGAGAAGGGAGGGAGAAAGGGCAATGTATGGTTGCCTCTCACATGGCCCCCACTGGGGACCTGGCCTGCAACCCAGGCATGCGCCCCAACTGGGAATCGAACCGGAACTGCCTGGTTCCCAGCCCGCGCTCAATCCACTGAGCTATACCAGCCGGGCAGTTTTAGTTCTTTTTTTTTCCAATTTGTATACCTTTTATTTATTTACTTATTTATTGCCTAATTGTTCTACTAGGATTTCCAGTACAATGTGGAATAGCAGTAGTGCATCCTGGTTTTATGGCTGATCTTAGAGGGAAAGCTTTTAATCTTTCATCATTGAGACACAGATTTTTCATAAATACCCTTTTAATGTTAAGGACATTTCCATCTATTCCTAGTTTGCTCTGTGTGTGTGTGTGTGTGTGTGTTTATGGTAAAATATACATAGTGTAAAATTTACCATGTTAGCTATGTGTACGCATGCAGTTCAGTGACGTTACGCACACTCACACCGTTGGGCAGCCATCGCCACCATCCATTCCAGAACTTCTTCACCATCACAAACTGCAACTCTGCGCCCACGGATCCCTGGCTCCCCTAGCCCTGCCGCCACCGCTCTCCTTTCTGTCTGTGGATTTAATTTAACTACCCCAAGAACCTCGCCTGATTGGAGTCATGTAAATTTGTCCTTTTCGATTGCCTTCTTTCACTTAGCATAATGTCATCAAGATTTTACTGAGGGTTTTTCTTTTTAAAATCATGAAAGGGTGTTGAATTTTGTACGGTCTTTTCTCTGTCTGTTGGGATGGTTATGTAAGGTATTTATTTCATTGAGTGATTTCCTTAGTTTGAACTACCCTTACATTCCTGGGATAAATCCTTCTTGGTCATAGTTTATAATAATTTTAATGTACTATTAGATTCAGTTTGCTGATATTTTGTTGAGGATTTTTGTGTGTTTATTCATAAGAGACTTGGTCTGTAGTGTTCTCTTGTGATCGCTCCACCTGGCTTTGGTTTCAGAAGAACACTGGTCTCATAGAGCGTGAGGAAGTGTTCCCTCCTCTTCTCTTTTTTGGAGGAGTTTGAGTAAGATTGGTGTTAATTCTTTAAATGTTTGATACAATTCACCAATGAAGACGTCTGGTCCTAGAATTTTTCAGTGTTGAGAGGTTTTTGTTGCTGATCCAATTTCATTATAAATGGTCTATTGAGATTTTTTTTATTCTTCTTTAGTCAGTTTTGGTACTTTGTGTGTTTCTAAAAATTTGTCTGTTTTATGTAGGTTGTCTAATGTTTTGGTATATAAATTGTTCATAATTTTTGCTTATAATCCTTTCATTTCTGTAAGGTTGGTAGTAATAGCATACTTTCATTTCTGATTTTGTTTTTTTGTATCTTCTCTCTTTTTCTCCTGGACAATCTAGCTATAAATTTGTCAGTTTTGTTGATCTTTTAAAAAAATTGACTTGGTTTTTTTGAGGAGATATTTTGAGACTATGGAAATATCCTATTTTCAAACTTCTACCAGTTTTAGCATTTATTGATTATTCTTGACCTAATTAGTTATCTTTATGATGGTTGCTAAATGATGAATTTTCTAATTATGTCTTTCCTTCTACATTTATTAGTTAGCTTTCAAAGAGCTTTTCTTTATTTATTTATTTTTATCAGTATAGCCTTAGATTACTTTATGCAATAGATAGTAGTCTTTTATTATCACTATATATTTTGATAAAATTGTTCCAGATTTAGCCAGAGGAATCCCTTCTAGCTGGCTCTGTGCAGAAGCCTTTTAAAATTAAGGTCTTGTTGATGCTTATTGTCGTGAGTTAACTATTAATGGCACCCTCCTTTGGTCACCAAAATGTTCCTGTTTGAGTGATAAATTGCATGACAAATTATATAGGATAACGGATCGTGTTACTTTCCCCCTGAAAACTCTCCAGTGATTTCGCATCTCACTTTGACTGAAAGCCTCGGTTCTGGCATTGACCCCGTGGATTGCCTCTCTGACCGGTTGTCCGCATCTCCTCTTCTGGCTGGCTTCGCCCCCGCCGCATCTGGCCTCCTTACAGCTGCGCAGATGCTGCGCGCCCTCCCACCTCAGGGCCTTCGCAGTTGCTATTACACTTCCTGGGGTCCTAATTGAGAGGAAGTGGAGTAGAGGGGAGAGCAAGGAAAAGGCACTTCGGTTATTCAGCTGGAACTTTCAAAAAGGGAAAGGAGAGGTGGGAAGTATGAGAGATGAGACTGTACAGGTAAGCCGGGCCAGTTTGGAAGGGACTTGGGAGCCCTGGTGAGAACTATCAAGATTTCATGAGAGGCCACTGAAGCATTGTAAACAGAGGTGATATTTTAGATTTACATTTTTAAAGGTTACTCTGGCTGCAGATTGGAGGATAATGATAAAAAGTTAGTTATCATTCCTACGAAGGATTGATGCTTAGCAACTGAACTGGGTATCTTCTGCTTTGCATGTTCTTAGAAATGTAAATTGATTATCTATAATTTCTTTTATAGATAGATAAAGAAATAGGGAGCAGATAACAGTTCTGCTCTGATTGCAGCATCAGGACTAATTGAGGAGATCTGGGAAGTGTTGGCCATTTTAGAAGAGAGGGCCTCCATCACCTGAGGTGTAGTCTGAAGGAAGAGAAGGAGGAGAACTTTTATAAGGCCTGTATTGTGAGCATAAAAGGAGAGGAGATATCTAAAGCCTTTTACCATTTCATAGACTAGTGTTCTGGTACCTTTAGGATTTCCCCAGAAGTCATAATCAGTAAAAGTTTTTAAAAACCAGAAAAATGTTTGTGCTTGTCTTTCAGTTCAGGGAAGAGTCGGGGCCGGGGAGATTGAATGGCTTTGAAACTAGGTTCGGTAGTGGGGATGGAACAGGCAACGCAGAAGAACCCCAAAGGTGGTGAGTGATACTTCTTGCCAGTGAAGAGGGAGTGAAGCTTAACTGCAAAAGAAGAAGAAAAAGAGGCAGCAGCTGCAAGTGGCAGACATTTTGGACCCGCAAGAGGCTTTGAGGCTCACCACTCTGGGGGGCTAGGTGCGGTTTCCCTTATCCACAGGAAGACAAACACAGAAACTGTTGTTCTCCCAGTGAGGTCATGTGGTGATGGTAGATGTCAGATCTTTTTTTTTTTTTTTTTTTTTAAAGATTTTATTTATTTATTTTTAGAGAAAGGAGAAGGGAGGGAGAAAGAGCAATGTATGGTTGCCTCTCACATGGCCCTCACTGGGGACCTGGCCTGCAACCTAGGCATGTGCCCCAACTGGGAATCGAACCGGGACCGCCTGGTTCCCAGCCCGTGCTCAATCCACTGAGCCACACCAGCCGGGCGATGTCAGATCTTTGAATACTGAAATGCCAGTTATGCTTTTCTCTCTCTCTTTTTTAAAGTATTTTATTTATTTATTTCTTTTTAGAGAGAGGGGAAAGGAGAGAGAAAGAGAGGGAGAGAAATATCATTTGGTTGCCTCTCACACACCCCTAACTGGGAACCTGGCCACAACCCAGGCATGTGCCGTAACTGGGAATCGAAATGGCAACCTTTTGGGCTGAAGGCTGGCACTCAGTCCACTGAGCCGCATCAGCCTGAGCGGCAGTTCTACTTTCTATATCAAATTGTCAGATTTCCTGAATATGTAACCCATGAATACTGTTTGAGGTTGCCATTCATCACCTTGCCATTAATAGGAAGAGTCAGTAATTTCAGAAATTTAATAAAAGAGCCTGGTACTAATGATGCCACAGGTGATGTTTTCAATTAGCGGTGTTTTAATGAGATTTTTAGGCTGGTAAAAGCTAATCTTGTAATGCAGGGGGGGAAAAAAAAACAGAAAGAGGCCTGTATCTGGCAAATCGCCTGAGGCAGGGCTTTGCTGATTCAGAAGTCTTTGATTAAACATTTAGTATCTTACAAGCTCTCTGGAAGTGTCTGACATTGGTCAGGTACTCTCCCACTTCCAAAATAAGTAAGACTTGCAGACAGATTTGAAATTAGAAGTTTTTAGTAACTTTCTTTTTTTTAAACTATATTTTATTGATTATGCTGTTACAGTTGTCCCACTTCCCCCCCTTCTT